>JANSTT010017240.1:0-17897 GCA_026745375.1 Platyura marginata
AATTCGACTTACGACCTACTCGAGTTACGACGAATGTCTAGGAACCTATCTCGGTCGTAAGTCGAGGACTACCTGTACTTGCACACGAATCAACTATCCACCAGAGAATGATCAAGTTTTTTTTTTTTTATAATTTTTATAAATTTTATTCTACTCTAGTGCTTATTGTATTTGTTTGATCAAACCGTTCACCAAAGGGTGTTCCAATATTTTTTTAATTCTTTCCGTTGCAAAAAATATATTTTCTCCGACAAATGAAAACTATCACAAGTCATAACATAATGTGGTTTCTATCGCAATCTGTTTGTTTCTTTATTGGTTTAAAATTTAATTTATCTCAGTTGAATCATAACTTTTGCGTCTTACTGTATCTAGGTATATGAATGTCAATTTATTAAAGTGTATTTTATACATAAAAAAAAATTGAAAATATTTCCACGAATAATTTATCATTTTTATATCCAATTATCACCGTTTTAATTTCAAAATCATTCGGAAATAAATACATTTTAATTCGATAATCGGCTGACCATTAATTTACATTTCAAGCCACAAATTTACATTCTATATGGATGTATGTAATGGTTCTCTATACAAAGCAATTTTAATAAAATTCTGTATTCTATATTTGTTACGGATGTAATGAAAATATGGTCATATTTATGTGTACACATCATGATTAAGCGGAACGACACCAACGTACAAATTTTAATTAAATTACTGAAAATAGTGTAATAACAACAAATTAACACAATATAGGATTAATTTGGTTTTATACATTTTTGGTTCCTTTATCTTAGAGCTTAGGCCCTTATTATAATTCGTGGAATATGTAATTGGAAATTAAAAATATTATTTTTGGGAATTATAAATTATTGAAGAGGGATTCTTATTGTTTTTAGTGAAAAGTTTAATATTAATAATGGAATAGCCATATTGAGATTTATTAAGAGCTATACATATTACATAAGTCAAACTCGCTTTATTTTATTTGTATTAAATTTAAAAACTACATATTTGAATAAATTAAACAAAAAAATATACAGAGGCGGGTAAAGAAAACAAATTTCTGTGTGTATAATCTTTAGAATATTTTAATAATTTGGCCTCTCGCTTATCAAAGCTACTTACATCTGGATATTTTTGGGATCTATGTATTTATTTACCAGCTATTTGCCATTATATACATTTTGAAGACGATGATGAACTTCAACTTTAACCTAATATCAAGTCGGTATTGGATGAAAATTTCCACAGCAAGAATATTCAAAGAGACCCAGATTATTATGTATGTTTACATTCCTGAGGCCATTTTATTCTGGTAAAGAGAATTTTGCGCTTCTCTATAAACTGGTAGAGGCTGGAGATTTATACGTACATAGGTACATACATATACACATACATAAATCTTGAATTCATGTGTTGACAAAATGTTTTTTTCTCTACATACATAAAACTATTCATAATTGCTTGAGGCAGATTGTTTGTTTTCATTTATTCCTTGTACCCAGGAAGGAGTTAAGTATGTATGTGCCTGATAATAATGATGCTGATATAATGACTATAAATATGAAATGAAAATAACTTTCCCATTCAAAATAGAAATAGTTTAGTGGTAAATTTAACATAAAATCCAGCTATAGACCCGATGAAAAGAAAATATTCACATTACAGTTGTAGTTTAGGTATAGTTGTATTTACATATTGTATGTAAGTACATTCTATATATGTGAATTTCCCTTACAACATGAAGAATTTTAATTATTTGACTAACGAAACTAAGTGCTCTGTGGAAATTCCATCAATTAATTTTCAAAACTAGATTCTTGGAAAATTATATAAGATCTCTAAACACGAACAGCTTGACTATAACATAATGTAGATTACAGATTATAGATTTACAGTGTTTCTTAATCATTTTATCTGACGGCAAATTTTGTTGCGCTAAACTAATTAAATTATGTGACATACCAAAAATAAATTTCTAAGTTATATAAGAAAAACAAGTATGGAAACCTTATACTATCTAATTTTCATAGTTAACGTTTAAGATTTTCACGGTTTTTCACTGATTTGACCGTTTACGCTTAATTTATATACCATAACAACAAAATTCAATTTTTAATCTAACTGTTGATCCTATTTGATTTGTTGAACAATGTTTGATTTATTATTATGGTAGATGGTAAAATTCTGATTTTTTCTATTATTCTAATGAATCATGTTTCCTGTTCATCAAGTTAAAATTCTACTTTATTGACAAAGTTTGAGTTCAATTCGCCGGAAATATCACTCCTTTTTTTACGAATTTTAGCGGTTTACGCTTACAGGAGAGGAGTGTACAATTTATCTACATAGATGCTGTACTATCGAAAATGTTACTACACAGTACACAAAGTCCGCGACACACCCGTTGAATAACACTGGATTATAGTAGTACATTATATATATTAACAACTTCTTTCGATTACCCATCCTTTTTGTTTGTAATCAGATTTCCAATAAATTAAGTAAATTAAGTGTCGTCGTTAGACTACTAAAAGTTTCCTTTTAAAGATTATGTTAACATTACGGTTTCCATGAAAATTGAAATTTTATTGCGTGAAAAATCGAATGAGATTAAAGTAATATTGTAAGGGTCAGGTACAACGATTGGTAATCTTTTAATAAAATAAATGTTCAATACACTCTTATAGATTCTATATAAGTATATATAGAGTTAGATATTTTTACATTAAAATTAAATACACCTAATTTCAGAAATGCCATGGACTTAAAACCAGGAACATGGCTGTTAGCACCATCTGTCAAAAATGCTAGCTGTTTACATCCACGATATTCTGGTTCGTTGATTTACTACATTGGACCATTTGATGCAATTCAAGCATTGCTAATTCTAATGCTCACTGTTGGTATTTTGGGTGCTAACTTACTGGTTATATTTGTGATAAATCATCGACGATACTCACCCTATATTCAGCCGCAGGTATGATATTTTATAGCTTCTCTTTCCCATATTTAAGCTATTTTATGTGTATTATATATGTGTATGTGTGTATTATCAAAATCACATTCTCCCCCCCCCCCCTCAAAAAAGTTTCATAAATATAGAACTATACAAGAGTTGAATGTAGTAAATTTTGAGTTTCGAGATTAACGGCTTTTGATATAAATTTTCCTTTCTATACATACAGCCTCGCTACTTACTAACATCGCTGGCACTAAATGATTTTGCTATTGGCCTTTTAATCACCCCTTTCGGGGTGTTACCTGCCTTGTTCCATTGTTGGCCTTATGGTGAAATATATTGCCAAATACAGGTAATTCATAGCAATTAATTGGCTTTTTGGTTTATTTATATGTTCTATGTGTAGCAATTTAGAGCCATTCATATACATAATACTTAGGCATATACACACACATCTATATAGTTACCCCATTACAATTATTGATACCTATACATTTTAATGAGAACTATTTTTGAGGCTGACAGCTAAATAAATAATAATTACCGAAATTGTATTTCATTATTTATTATTTCACCTGAACACCCAGCTATTAATTATTTAATACCACCCCTAATTTATCGTATTTAGGCCTTATTGCGTGGAGCGCTGTCTCAACAAAGTGCTGTGATCCTTGTATGTATGGCCGTCGATCGATACATGTCTGTATTGCATCCAGACAAATATCATCAACATTCTAGTAAAAAGGTACCATCGAAGAATTTCTATCTTTTGAATAAATATTAAAAAAAAAAAAACAATTCTTTACAGGGCTGTGTAGCTATTCTAAGCATTACATGGACACTTTGCTTAACAATGTTTGGATTACTTGTATTACCTAAAGGTATAATTTTATCAGTCCACAGTTCCAGGACAGAAACTCAAATAAAAAATGCACATATAGACATTAAGCCGAAAAACAATGCCGCCTACCACAAAAGCCCGTGTTGACAAAATCTCATGCAAATTTCAAAAGCATCTATCTGGTGTATATACGTGTGTGTATCTATACTTTATATTTGATAATGCTCCGTGGATTTTGGAAAAGAAAGGTTAACCTTATATGGGGTGAAGGGGAATATTGTGTATTTTAAAATACGCGAACTCTTGTCCGCAACAGATTTTGTCTGTATATAAGCTTTTGTGCATTAGGTATGGTTGGTTTTAGCATTTGTAATTTGAGGTTCAGTTCATCCTCGATTGTAGAGTATTAAAATAAGAGAGGTGTCTTCGGTAAACAGAATGACTCTTTTTCAATTTCCAAAAAAAAAAAAAAAAATTGAAATTTTGGATTTGAAAATTATTTAATAGAAAATTCTGTATGGAAAATTATTCAATAAACTCAACGAAAAACATATAAAGATAGACATAGAGTTTTTCAATTCCCCTTTATTGTAAATATATACAACACGTATTCATATTGCTTAAGCTTTTCTGTTATTCATTTTCAGGATATTACTTCAACAATACAGGATTACTTGTATGCGAACCGTTTTACAGTAAGCCCTCTTATAGAATATTAGCCACTTGTTTTTTGTATTTTCCTACTACAATGATTCTAATGTATTGTTATGGCTCAAGCTTTCATGTAAGCAGTTTTCGCCTTGCGGCAACACCACCAGCAACAACACCCTCATCAACAAGTGAAAAGGTAAGTTATTTATGCCAATATAAATGTGTACTAACTGGAGTCTGAAGAGGACTATTATTTTAAAAGTATACAAAACATTTATGTATGTGCCATTTGTATAGCTTTGTTTGAGACTATTATATACAGAGCACTATAATACTCTAACCCCCACCCCCTCTCCCCTCCTTATGTAAATTGTATATTTTGTAAAGTAAATATTTTAAAATGTAATTGGTTTTCCACATATGTATGTGTAGGTATGATGCGTTAAATAATATTTATTTATAAAATATACACATACAGTCTCTTGAATATTAGCTAAGCCATTTTTTCTTTGTTTTGCATAAATACGTAAATATTAACACTTAATGATAAAGTACACAAATGTTTTTACACTTTAAATTAATTAAACATTTAATTATCATGTCCTAACATTTGGAATTGTTGTTTCAGCCTTTATTTCATGTTGTAGTACAAGAAAGACGGCTCAGTGGATCTGCCTCAAGAACAATGGCCGCCATGTCCTTAGGCTTTATTGTAATGGTAACGCCATGGACTATTCAAGAAGTTGTTGCGGCTTGTACTGGATCAAAGGTAAAAAAGAACAAATTTTTTGTATCTTTATATTTGTTATTTGATATCGAAAATCAGAAGTGCCTTAAGATTCTATAGGGTTTAAAAAAAAAAATCTCTTATCCATTCTAATCCTACAGGTGCCACCATTCCTGGACTTTTTTGTCACATGGACAGCAATAAGTAACAGCTTTTGGAATCCTTTTTTGTACTGGCTATTAAACGCTCACTTCAGACGACTAGCTAAGGAGTTAATTATTAATCGGGTAAGTTTTTATTTGAGCAAATTTTCTGAATCATAAAAGTAGAATGTTATGAGGTTCTATTTTAAAACAAAAATCACTAATTATTACAGTGCTGTGCCAACGATAATCAATCGATTAATAAATCACGATGCTGCAGTGTCAGTTCCGAATGTGATCCAGTTTCACTGCCAGTACCACCAGGACCACCACAATCAAAACCACCACGTTCCGATTTAGAAGGATTATCGGAAAAATATTGGGGAGAAATATTAGAACGTACAGTTAGTTCAAATAGTTTGCATGCCCTACAAAAAGCGTACGGATCGCAGGCGTACAAAGGTAGCGTAATTGAAATGAACGGTCGAGATCAGGGTAGTCAATTGTCAAATTTTTCAAATTCTGAACCACGACTATGCGAACATTATCATGATATTAATTGTGCCAAAAGTAAAGCGTACCTTAGTAGTAGACATTCAATTAAAGGATTACCGGATATTTAGCATATGGAGATGTCGAAAGTTTAGCACACTTTCGAAAGGGGGCGTTCCAACTATAAACCCATTAGAAATAATAAATTTAAACATATACGTTTGTATGTTTTTTTGTGTGTTTAGGAAAGCAATTTACTATTAGGAATAAATGTTGGGCAAAGCAAGGAATATTGAAAATTATAGACAAAATGGTCGATACCAAATAAAAAATAAAAAAATAAATTAAAAATTCATTATGGGGTGAACTACTGCCTGAATACCTATACCTATATGTATTGTATATATATATATATATATATATGTATATATATATATACCTACTTATATATATTAAAATCAAGTGATATGTTTAAACTTTATTAATAATATTGAAAAAAGTTAACTAATCTCGTATTCAATTAGTTAGGTAAAAATTGCGATGAATTGTTAAATATTAAATATTTATAAAACTTGAAAAGTTGATTTTAAAAATCATTTATTAATTGTTTTTTGTTGTTTAATTACACAAAAACTTTTCTTTTATATGGTGCAATATCAAATCATAATTATTTTCAAGAAGCCGTTATGTGCAAATTATACATTTCAAATTTGCACACAATACCTACATACTATATATATTATAATATGATTTTCCTCATAATAACTAAGAACAATTATCAAATCAAATTATTTTGTTGATATATACTTATGTAATGTATTGTTTTTCTGATTTTTCTATCGATGGCAAGTCTTGTTGGTAACAGATCACATAAGGAAATTAATAAATTTTGAAATACAAAATTTTAATAATTAATCAACATTATGCAAATTTACTTTAATTTATAAATGAAAATGTGTTTTAACTATATTAGAGATGCACATTACAAAAAAAAATAAAAAAATAATAACACACAAATTTTGTTGTCAATTAAGTATCTATCATCTAATATTTGAATTGTTTTGTAAAATATTTTAACACGAAATATTTTTATCTAAATTAAGATGTATATAAATGGAAACCGCACAATATATGAAATAAAATACTTTTTTTTAAAAAAAAAAGGATATTTGTTTTTATGTTTGGACATTGGTAGCAAATCTGTTACCACACTATCAACACTATTTTTAGTCATCAAAATGTCGCGAAAATTTACAAAAAGTGAAGTTTTGTAATAATATATTTGGTCCACCTAGGTGTTAACTACATTGAATGAGGTTCTGCATTGTTTCGTAATTAAATGAGTGAATAAAAACAGGGTGTCAGATAGTGAAATATTTGACTTAAATCATTCATACCAAATTTTTCTTTCGTTGGTACTATGTACATATAAGTAATCAGTAGCTGCGCCAAAAAACAAAGAACCTAAAGGGCAACGTTACGAAAAATTAAAATCGTACATGATAATAGAAAGGAGTAAGTTACTAAATATAGATTTTAATTTCTGTATAATCGTTGTTTTGCAAGCAGAATTCACATTTTCCAATTTTTAAGTTTTTATACATACTAAATTAATTCATTATAGCCAACTTTAACATGGCAAAACCTCATAGGTCGCAACCAGATATTTTAAAAGCTTTTAGTCGCAATTTTATTGTTCAAAGTCAATCGTGCTATAAATGTATAATACAACCAGAAATCCCTCGATTGTTTTTTGACTTAGTCATTTCTGCCTTTAAACCAACGATATATATCCGATTAATAAAAAATTAAAAAATACTAGCTAAAGAGAGAGATTTGTGTGTCCCACAATCTCAGTCGACTAAATCTGTTGAGGTTATTTGGTAAGGTCGTGGTCATACTCAATTACTCAATAGTTCCGGTATGGCACTAGTCCATTGATGTTATTTAAATATTTTTCGACACAATTTGTTGCTGTGCTCTGAACAAGATTCGATATTTTGGTCGTCTTCTCATCAACCTCGTACTTTTAATATATTTAACGAGTGTCCTCCTCCATCACATATTCTACTTCTATTCTTTTGTACAGTTTTTGACAACATAATCATATCTGATATTTATAAAAAAAACCTTTTAATTTAACAAATTAAGAATGAAGATGATGGAACTATTGATTTGTCAAAGAGTTTTATGCTAAGCGTTTTTTTTTTGGTGAAAAGATTACATCAGCATCTTATATATCAAATGATTGGTAGGTAGAGGTAATTGTTCATTCATATAACAACCCATGCATAGTGGAAAGTCATCCATCAATATAATACGATAAATCTGACAGAATCATTTGTAAATAAATCTCGGAAAATATTATATTTTCGGTTGTATATATATATCTATAGCCTTTTAGGCTTTTACAACAACCCCTAATATATAATATGGTGGGGTTCAAGAAAATTACATTGAATATGCACAAAGCAAATTTACCGCGCACACCTGTAAGGTAAAAGTAAGATATGGTAACAAGAGATTTTAAGTAAATTACGTAAAAGAAATATGTTTCTATACCTGGGAAAAATTTACGAAAAAAGCAATCACAAAGTTACATAACGTAAATCCACTATAATATATCATTAGAATGAAAATCGGAGAAGCTAAATCAAATCGGGACAAAAAGCACTTGTTCGTTTATATTTTTGGTTTTGTGTCAAATTAGTTTTTCTCCGTACTAATAAATTTCTTTTAGATTTTACATACGAATAAGACATGCTATGGGAGGACTGTGTTTTGATTGTTTTCCAAAATTTGCATATAAATTGAAAAACATATTTAAAGACTTATCACCCATACGTACCTAACGCATATAACGTATGTGGGCCTCCTTTTCTAAAATCTTAAGCATGACGTATATTTTGTTTATTGTATTTTTATTTATCTCCGAAAATTCTTAAGATTATTTCTAACATTATATCTAACCTATACCTATAATACCTTCATATCTACTATATAGAGATTTTGGAAAAAATTTTATCCAATTCCAGAAAAATGTTCAGTTCGATTCTATCTTAAAGCAAAATTTACTACCAACATTTTACATTATATTGTATATTACTACAATATTAGTGTACCACCTACATACATATATGAACTCGTATGTATGTATATAGGAATAATTGAAAATTCGGTGCACGTAACATTTTATCAGTCGAGCAAAAAAAAATGTTTTTTGCCTAATTTTGCTATTCCAAGTTCAACCCAAATTAAACATTACTTAAACATATCTTATGGCCCAATAAAATGCCTATAGAATTTAATTTTAATTATTCTTCTTGAATTAAATTACTCGTATTCGGGTAATATAGTTAATCCTTTGAGACTGTAGGGGAACCATATGTTACCATTAACAATTTGCATTTATTTAAATTTTCTACCACAATTTTTCTATTTTTGCTTAATATGTAACAGTGTAAATCAGTCTTTATTTTTCCGTTAAATATAACAAATGGCATTTTAATTCAGATTTTATGATGAAATATTACACGAACATTGAATTATTTGGAACAGGTAAGTTTGAATGGGTATAATATGATCGGTTTCATTCCAAAAATCTTCGTTTTTTTTTAACTAAATGATTTGTTTATAATTGCGTATTGTTTAAGTGCATTCCGTTAGAAGTGCTAGGAAAATGTTTTTCAGTAAAGGCAAAATATGAAAACTCAGTACCTAAGATCCAGATCAAAAATTTTTTGCCAGATTTGGATTCTAGGACCAAAAATCAGCTAGAAGTGTACAATTTCAATAAATATGATTCGTTCAGGTCTCAAAGGGTTAATTTAAATGAAAATGGCACCTTTACCCCAAGCAAGGACCTTATGTATATAACGAAACCGAGAAAAAAAACACACTTTTAATGTGAAAACATAACAAACCGTGATATTATTCACTCACGAAAGGCTTAACACGATCTTAAAAAATGTTTACTTTAAAATCTGCTGAATATGTAAGTACTCGTATATTATGATTCTTATTTATTTTTTCACGTTTTTTTCCTTTTGGTTTTCTCTTGAACGTACCGTAGTCGTGTAAAAAGGATTATTCATTTTTTAATCGAGGAAGTATCCTCTCTGCCTGATTGTTTATTTTACTAATGAGATTACCTAATAATATTATTTTCAAAATAAACAAAACATGAAAAATGAAAATCAATTCACTTTATTTACTTTACTTAACCTAAACAAAGAAAGAAAAATAATTAAGAAATTGGTGTACGGTAGTACTGATGAAAAAATGATTGCAAAGACCACAAAATATATCAACACCATAAATATACATAAAAGTCTGAGCAATTTTCTTGGGAAACTTTATTACCTGATAAGAAAACAAACAAAAAACGTGGTTAAATCGCTATATATTACATAGAATTCATTGACGTTGTTTAAATTTATTTTATGAAGGGGCTACATTGAAGGTCATTAAAAATGGGACGTTTTTAGAATAAGTTTCGTTATACCAAAAGAATTATAGATTAAAATCTTACCTATTTAAGTTGCAATTCAAGTTATAATTCGCCTGCTTTCTATATAGTTAGTTGTTGGAATTGATTTTTTTTATTGTATTACATTTTCTTGAAAATTTCGGTAAATCGTAATATTTAATTGTTTTGATGAAAAAATCAAAAATTTGTATAGAAAAAAAACCCTTAGTCCTCTAATTGCCTAATTAATAATTAATACCACACATCAGAATAGCAAAACAATGCCTATATACTCTACACCATGTTTTTGATAACATGCAATCCTAATAATGTCCTCTGTCCTGTCCTAGGTGGCAATGCGGGTAAGACATAAAGAAGATCTATACCACCAGTCTTTTAAAGATATGAAAAGAAACAATTTTATTATTATTTTTTTTTTTTTTTTATTTTGAGAAATGTTTTTCCGTAGGCGATAAAAAAGGGTTTAACACAGATAATATCCACACCCGAAAGAAAAAACTTCGTTTCTATTATAGTAAATGTCTACATCCCGACTGTAATATAACAAACACCCCCAAGAAATAGCAGACATAACATTTTTGCGGGTTTTATCAGACACATTACTTAATATTATATGTACCTAGATATATGTATATACATAGATGTGGGTAACTTTGCCACTCGAAAGGGTTGATAAAGTATATTTTACTGGTATAAGGGAATAAGGGGCACACATAATGTGGCTGAACTGCCAAAGCTTATTACGGGCAATAAAGTATAATTTTAATTATATTAATAGGCCTGAGCTAAAGAAGCGAAACTAAGATTTTTTGCTGTATCAAAACTATAAATATAATGTACAAAAAAGGGGACGGGGAAGAGGTGGTTAGAGGTACATATGTATGTATATCTAATTTATTCTTTATTCATTGCTTTATTTTAATGTTATTTGGGAATTACACAGAATACCATTTAGGAAGGGTATTATCAGCGCTAACTGAATTTATATGTTCCATTAAAGGATTTAACATTTTCTGAAAGATTCTAATACACCCAACTCCCACACTTATGTACATATGAAAATGTTTTATATTGTAACACTCTTGAATAAAATATTTAAACTAAATTCAATTTGATTATTGTGCCTATTGTTGACAAAGAAAAAGACCTCAAATTTAACGACAACAATCATATCAGTAGCATAGTCTGCAAATATTAAACCTATAAATTTCCCAGTTATATAAATCAAAGGATGTTATTTTGAAGGATGTTGAAAAATCTATCCATCTATAATTCTTTATTGAGAAAATCCTTTGAACTGTAAATTTTTTATATACATACATACATACACGACACACAAGTATACATAGATCATATTAGATTTTTTTGTATACCTATACGGCATCCCAATTGTGTACGTTTGACCGTCTAGTTTAAGCATTGACCATCATCAGAGAAGAACCAAAAATTCTACTTTATATAAATAAAATGTAATTTAATAGAAATAAAAATAAATCCAATATATAAAAGAGAGAAAATCAACTCCCACTCTGGCAGGGCTCTTATGAAATTTCACATTTATCGTATATAGCTGGGAATTTCATTTATCTTCGCTATATAGTGGCCTGGAAACATAATTTTTATTAAAGTGACATTATTTTGTTGCAGACAGCAAACGAATAAAAAAAAAAAAAAAAAACAGAGTAACAAGACGAAATATTATTCTAGATTACGCGATATATAACGAGAATTTGAAAAATTAATGATTCTCAGAATTCATATTTAATAGCCTTCTCCTCCTTGTTGAAATTGCAACGTTATCCTGAAGTGTAATATGGGGAATGAAAATTGTAAATAAATATAAGAAATTATTTAAAGTTTGCCGGGAGGGATTTTTTCTTTCTACTTTTTCTTATTTTTTAATTCGTTGGAGTGAGATAGTTTTTGTGTGTGTTGCAGTGATTTGCTGCGGCTTTAATTAAATCCCACTACCTATACTTGTATAAGTTTTATATTACATAAATAGTAAGCCAGAGTGCTTCTTTTGATTAAATTGTGAAACACCTCACATATATTTTCTTTTTACATCAAAGTTAAGCATTGCTGATCATTGGAGGACTATAATTTTTCTATAAGCCCATCATAAACTTTGAAGTTTTATTATATTGAAAAGCTTCACAAATTAATAATAATTTAAAAAAAAAAATATATGAAGTTACAAGGAGTGATCCTAAATCAAATAAGATTTTTGTCCAAAGCCTTTCCATAATGTCATATTGGTGCGGTAAAGAAGCCAAGACCAAGACAGACTAGAGAGAATTATGTAAGTAAAGTACAAATAAAGACAAATATTTTTGAGTAAAATTAAATACTCTCAATTATGATTTAAACTCTTTGCAATGAAAAATTACGTTCTATACAAATTTTTGCTGCTATAATTAGTATGTCTATTCCCGTTTTCCGATATTATTATAGGTATACAATTATAGGTATACAATTCAGTAATAAATTTGGTAATTAAGTATACACAATACATTTTACACCTTTCTCCCCTAGACCTTGTTAGATATGCCGAAATTTTAGTTCTCTTCCTTCAGCCGTTTAGCCGGAATTTTGATCACTGATAGACGGGCGTGTATATTTTTCCTGCAGTATTGCAAACTTCATATCACATGTATAATACCCTTTAAAACTACACACATACGGGTAGACAAAATGTCATTTCTCTTATTCATTCTTTTTATCTTTATCCATTTGTACTCTATAATCAAATTTCCCCTTAAAATATCGTGTTGAAAATCCATTTCTTATCCTTTTTATTTAGTTTTGTGATTACTATCGACATATATACAATATACATATATGTATACCGTCAAATCCCATCCATAATTCTTAATTTTGTTTAGATAGAACCCTTATAAAAACATCGATGTAATTATTGTTGATTCCAACGCCATCTATATGATCATTTTATTGCTTAATTTTATTGAAAATAGAGAAAAGTTTTACTAAACTATACGAAAAATACAAAAAAGGACTATAACTCTTATCCTTTTATATTTCGTAAGTACACGTTCTGCTACATCAGACATAGTAATTCGTTTTTATTATCATCTAATCTAATGTGGTATCGCATAGAAGAGAAGCATGCAAAAATGTTCACGGTTCTTCTCGAAGCAATCTTATATGGTACCAGATTTGCTGACATAATCAAAACATTTATATGTACACTGGAGTATGTAAGCGAAATTTATTTCCAGTTAAGTTTAAAGCTAAAATAAATAGTTATGTGTTTGTGTCGTAAAGCGTACGTATGTACATATGTATATACATATATTCGGTTTTTGTACATTACGCCATAACTCTAAATATTCTCATGTAAGGTAAAGCTAAAAAAAATTTAAGTTAGAATATTAGGCCTTGCCATATACATATAACATATAACGAAAGCCAGTAGCGTCTCATCTTAACCTTACAAAGATTTTTTTTTTTTTTGTAATGTCAAGGACGCCTTTAACGTGATGCTAGAACATTTTACAAGTTTACTTTGTATATATGTATGTACGATACGATGTATAAAAGCAAAAGCCTCGTAGCCTATAAAATTGGAAATTCAAAATGTATTTGTATATGTATAAAAAAGGATTTCACTACATCACTTAAAAATCCAATCAATATTCTTACCGCGTGTAGATAGATACAAAAAAAAAACAAGAAGAAGAAGAAGAAAAAAGGTAAATGTTTCACGAATCTCTATCTTAAGAGTCGCTGTCTGTACTGCGCCCTGTTTTTAAAGTTCAACAGTACTATGTCATTTTTATGGTTTTCACAGGCAGTTTATCCGTATATCATCGGAATTGAAATTAATTATAAATGGGGCTCTTCTTCAAAAAATATAACCAAAATTTATTGAAACTATAAAAGACAGTAGTGTGATCATTTAAAGAAATTTATTGTTGTTAGTTGCTGAATTATTACATACAATATGCAGAATTGTTATTGTTTGGATTTGGACAATGAGTTTTATATTTATATCGGTCGTTAAGTATAAATATATGTATGTATGTATATTGGCACTTTTTCAAGAAAAACCTTACGATGAAATTATGATTAAGAAATTATCCTTGTGCAAAATTTTCTTGAAAAATCTTTCATTATCATCAAACAATTCTTCCCTTATACATACCATCAATTCAAGAGTTTGGTGGGAATGAACAGACATGAAATAAAAACCATGACGCTTTATTTTCATTTTAAAGTCTATCGCAATTTTGTTACACTTGAAACACATCTAAAGTATCTCATTTTACCTGATTGTATCCATATATTGAACAAATAATTTTCAGAAATTTACAAATTTTATAGATCCTTTGGTACAATTTTATTTGTAATTTAATATACTTGAAGTTAAAGTTTGAATTTACATTTAAAGCACTTTTTCCGTTGACAAAATGTATTTTCCTTTTTATTTATTGGGTTGGGAAATAAAAATTTATTCAAAATTTGTCTTTGAATTTAAAAAGAAAGGAAAAAATAAATAAAAAAAAACACCAAAGAAGATTAGTTTGACGATCTCAATGAAAGCCCATAGTATTAGATTTATATGTCATAAACAGAACGAAAACGGACAATTTTATAGATCATGATTTATGTTCTTTATAGCATATATGTAGTAAAAACCTTTTTTTGTCTTGTCATTTCGAACTACACATACACCTAGATATATTTCTATAATATATACAAATAACTAAACTTATATAGATGTGTTGTGTGCGTATGTATATAACATCACTTTTTACACATTGCAAGTCAGTTCTTATACACTGTCCAATAATGTAGCCACTTGTGCTTAAGGAATAGATATCGAGATAAGCAAAAGTCCTTAAGGGGAATATAAAATACTCATATGGGAATACCATTTAAAACGCATAAATGCTTCAACATATTTATCGGGGGGACTTTTTATATGTATATCTATATCCTTTAGCTTTATTTGAGCTTGTCGATCTATTTATCTATGTATGTATTTGTATATATGTACAAAGAAGACATGATATGGTTGATGTTAGCAGTATTCTGTAAATTATTTGGTGAAAAGTGAAAAGGACCATTTGATTTATATTTGTAATTATAATAGGAAAGCTTTGGCTATTTATATTAAATAAAAGAAACTGGTAATGATGTTTTTATTAAATATAAAAGAAATCCGATGTAGTACACATCTATATTATTAGGTCGTATTTTTTTTAATTAAAATAAGAAAATTGAGAAATCTCAGCTTAACTGTAACTGCCATATAAGACTGAGCACAATCCTACAATGTCCATTAAATAAAAGCCAACACAAAAACCTACTACAAAATTTTTGGATTTTATATACATAATACTCCAAAATTGTGTCGGTAAACTGTAGAAATATTAAAACGTTCATTGCCTATATAAATCATATTGTAATGTATCTGGCTCTTGTGAGCATCACTTTAATAATTTTGTAGAAATAAAATAGCAAAATGAGTTTAAAATGAACAATTTATTTACCTTAAAATTAATAGGTTTAAAGAAAATTTAATCGACGAGAAATAGGATTAGGAAGCAAGTTAAAATTAGTTTGATACTTGTCTTCCTTGTAATATTTTTAATTTTAATTTTAACTTGTATACAGCCTATTCGAATCGCCTTGACTTCAATCGTGTGTGTCCAACTCAAGCTACTAATCGCACCACTCTATTATTAGCATAATGACTTTTTATTGTTATTGTTGATGAATGATGGAAATTAGAATTAAGGAGCAATATTGATCATTTTTAATTTATATAATTCAATGTACAAACACGACGGCTCGTGAGCAGCGCCGACATTACAATGTTAAAGTAGTGTGATTATTTTTTTTAAATTTCGTAAAAATATAAACAGGCCCAGCTAATTTTGCACCTGGTGCCAACATTTTTGAAAGAAGCTTTATTGATAAGTAATGGTTCGTATATTTATTATTTTTATTAATACATACGAGTATACTACATGACGTGTTTCGATCATTATTACCGTCCATAGTTAACTATGAACTGAAATTTTAAATTAATTAACATGCATTCTACAGAAGCGCTAGGTTTTTTAGTGGTTCATCCATAGATTTTTTTGTTTGCATGTGTTCGAGAGTCATGTTTTTATTAATATGATGCACAAGTGTTAGTGAATACCATATATAGAGTTTCTCTCTCTATGAGTAAATTTGGATAGGTTAAAGCTATAGTTAGAGCTAGAACCCGTATTAGTTGGAAATCATATGTAACTATTTGTTTCGGACTGACGTGAAGGAAAGAAGAAGACCGACCTAGTAGTCTTATTATATTTGTTTTCCTCATCAGATACGTATTACAAATATTAACATTACTATATGCCAACTGGCAAGTATTAATAAAAATAATAAATATACGAACCATTAGTAATTATAATGGTCAAGATAGAATTTCAAAAAATAGAAAATTCTATCAAAAAAGTGTTGAGATTTATTGATAGGCTTTTTTCATTAATATACGTTAAAAAAGATGTTATATAATAGTATTTAATGTTTATTCTCAATTTTTTCTAAAATGTCAGAGCATTTAAATTGCCCGCCTGGGATTACATAATTAAATAAAAATATCTCCCTCTAAGTATGTACATTATGATAAGTGTGAAGATTATTTGACCTCCTCTTCCACTATAATTTCTAAAATGGCATATTTTGTATGAAAAAGTCGGAATTCAGTAATTTCTCCTAGTTGTTAGGATTGATATTTGAGAAAACTATGAATGCAGATATTCATTATTTTCAAACGCTAATATTTTTTGAAAATATGGAAGGGAAATATAGACAGTTGAAGGATTTAAGGATACCCTGTTGTGCAAAAAAATAGGTGCGGAAAATTCAAAGCTACGAAATGCCCAGTTATAACCAGAAATTAAGCATGTGAATTATTTGTTTCACTTTAGAATGTGATTTTTAAAGCTATGTAGTAATAGATTTTTTTAGTTTCTGGTTTTAATGAGCCATTTCATAGCTTTGAATTTTCCGCACGACTAGAAGAAATTACTGAATTCCGACTTTTTCCCTGACACCTATTTTTATGCACAGCGCTGTAGATATAGTTTTGATATATTCGTTAAACTTCGTAGGTTTTGTGCAAAGATCAATGGACGCCTTTCTGATCCAAAACATAACGAGAAAAGTTTGTATTTGTATAGTACCCTAGTTCTGGTTATTTTGGAGAAAATCAACCAAACCAGCTGCACTAAATAAATATTTACCTGTTCTGATATTGCAAAACTACATTATAATCCTTTACGGTCAAATGCTTAGTCAATAATGCTCTAAAACTATCAGTAACAGTAGCATAAATACAGAGAACGCAGCTTGGATAGAAATATTTTGCTTGTTGCTATATATTTATGTTCTATGGAAGTATGTTTGTACAATTATATTACTAGGTAAATAAATACACCTGTACTAACCAAGGGCGTACCCAGCATAAGGGCAGGGTAGGGCAGCTGACCCCCTAGAAGAATAGCAACATAGGTGATTTTCTTATAATCTGGTGATTTTTGATTTTTCTACCACATTTGCAAATG
>JANSTT010017241.1:0-17892 GCA_026745375.1 Platyura marginata
GTTTGACATTTGTTATGAGTGAGTTTATGGTCATAATGACTGAAACAGAATCGCAATTTTCGAACTCACAGATGACTATTCGAAAATAAAGGTCATATGACCATAGTCACGAGAAACAGAATCTGGGTGCAGGTGCCAGTTAATGAGGTTTTAACGTGCCGGTTTCAATATTAATTAAATATCAGCAAAATAATAATTATACTGAAATGCTCAACAAAATTGTTAAATGTGTTCCAAATTTTTGTTTTCAGAATATGAGCCTTCATTTTATTACAATAATTGTTTTAATTCTATATCGTCAAGTCTATAATTTTTGACTATATACTTAATCAATTTAAATTGGTGTCTATAATAACATTAATACATAATTTATCGCCACATGACCAGACCATAGACCAATCCCAAAAAAAAAAAAAATTCCAAAAATATCTTGAAAATAAAATCACAAAAACATTGTCAACTGAATCAATTAATTAACTGTCAACCAAAATAGACGCAGTGCTCTGTTGTCATGGACTGTAATAAAGGTAATGTAATACATATCATCAACAGCATCACCCGCAGCTGTGAACCATGCACAAGAAAAATATTTTTCTTTTACAATGAAATGAACCAAACCGTATATTACATGTCCTCGACCACCATACCACAAAAGTGTTTCGCTGAGCACCATCAGATAGCATCAATCCCTGCGTGGACCTTTGTTTTCGAATTCAAATAAACAAATATCTTGGGCTCATCTCTCTGGGGCACTCTGCGTTAAACAGAGATTTTTATTTTTACTGTCCACCATAAACTAAAATAATAACCTTGGCGCATTCATACAAAAGCCTTTTAAAAAAAAAATCATCTAATTATTTAAAAACTTGATGTTTTTTTTTTGGTTTTTGTTTTAGTTTTTTTTTTTTTTTTTGGTTTTTTTTATTGACTGAGGCTTGAATGAAAACACGAAGAAACATCATTTTACATATACGGTGGACTACGGAAAAAAACTGTATGCTGCGGTGGGTCATTGTTCCATGGACTGTTTGTTTTATAAATGGTTTTTTTTTTTTCAAAAATCAAAAATCAAAAACCAAAAAAACAAACATAATTTTTTGTTTAAGGCATGGTTTTTTTCAAAAATTTAATATTTTTAGTTATTTCAATTTCATCCATTTATATACACAATATGACTTGGTTCAATCTTTCATCGATGACCACGCAAAAGATAAAGAAAATTATGAAGAAAATCAGTCATGGATGCAACATAATTATTGGTAAATTAAATTTTATGATACAGAACTAATTTTCAACTTGTAATTAACTATTTACCCATGGATTAAAAGATGGAAATCAGAACGAAAAGAAGGACGCTGAAATTTTGGGGGCGTCACTGTGTATATTTTTTATTAAGTGATGTCCAAAATGTTTACCTCTTTGTATGGGCTCTTAATAATAGTGGATAATTGAAATTAATTGATCAATCACATGAATGAGTTTTTTTAGGAAAGTTTTTACCATTGATGTTTCAACATTCAAACTAATCGGCAAATTATGCAATACTTTTTTGGTTTTTTTTTTTGAATCTCAAATCTGCGATCCGGTTACGAACTGTTGTAATAATACATCATTCTAAACATTTTTTTTTAACTCTTTACTATAAGATAGTTTAAATGCACTACTGAAATTAAGAGATAGCTAATAATGATGTGCACTTTTTGGGTATCCCTATAAAAGTATCAGCTACTCTTCCTGTATCCAAATACTCACTACCAACAATTAATACTAACCCACAGTGTCTATATGCTCAAACTTGAACTTGCAATCGTATTTGGTGCATGCTATGAAAATCTGTATTTACAGGAATATTGTAATACATGATGAAGTGTTAGGCACAATCCAAATTTTTTTCTAGAGACAAAATTTTAATATATGTATGTAGGTCCCCTTACTTTTTTTAGGGGTGTGTGTAGTGGAAATAGTTCTTTAAAACCAAAATGGCAAAGCTTATTGACAAATATCTAATAGAAAGAAGCCATGAAGCAAAAAAGTGAGGTTCATTTAATTCTAAATAATTTCAAAAAAAAAATGTTGATTTTGGCAGTAAATAAAGAAATTGGTCTAAGTTTCCAAAAAAAAAAAGTTATTCTTGATTTTCTTAAGATTTTCTTACGAGATTCTTATGGGTCTTTAACCAAACGATAGAAGAACATTTTAGGAACCTATTCTGAAAAAAACTCAGCTTTCTAACAGTTTCTTCGAAGCTTTTATACAATAAAATCTAACCCTATTCAATATTTATGTACGCGAGTCAATGGTAAAAGTCAAAATTATGTCGTACTCGGTGTAGACACCAAACAACATACACCGAACTGGCACGTTTTCAACACGGCGCTAGTGATGGTCAGTTAAATGCTTTTTTGACAGCCACCGATTTGATAGCTAAATCGTGTAGATGAATTGAAAATGCCATTAATTTGAGACTGCAAGTAACCAGAGATTTATCATATTGGTTCTTTTGTTTATACTATTTGTAATTCAATGTCCTTAATAAATTTCACCGCTTATGCATCCATACAAATATAAAAATAAATGCACAAATAATGTCTGACAATTATTAATGTTAAGTATGGAAATACTTTACACTAATTTCCGACACAGTTACACAAGTAAAGAACTTGATCCGTTTCCGTCTTTGTTTTCATTTTAATGTTATCCTATAAAGATATTATATTTGTTCCTGTTGTATTGTACATTAAAAACATAAAACTGTCAAACATTGAAGTAATCATAAAAGCATCTTGACGTAATGTAAGACAAAAAAAATGAACATTCTACTTGTGCAAAGTGCAGACAGACAACTTTTATCCATGGGTTGTTGCACATTTTCACAGTTTTGTGAGCATACCATTAGGTACAATATAAAACGGATTAAATATGTCTGGAAAGAAATTTGAATGGTTTCTGAAAATGTTTTCGAGCTACATATAAATATGTATGGCATGTATATGGCTTCACAAATAAATTAAAAAATATATATAAGTACATAAGTAAATACATACCTACATATTAAAATTTCAATTCATTTGGCTTTTTAAAATTCTATGCATGTACTCTGAATATGTATGTATAAAAATTATTTAAAAATTACTCAAAAAAAAAAAAAAAAGAAATTAAATAAAATCTTAAATTGATGAATAATTTTAATTTCTTATTAAACGTTTTAAGAAGTATTTTGTACCAGAGCACCAGATTTTGCCTGAAGACGATATGTAGGTATAAAATGGGCACGCAATAAAATATCGGCATGTTCCCAGTACAGCATAATAAATAAGTCAATGTTTTGCGTTTCTCATCAATTTACGTTTCAAAGTTGTCTTTTTCTTTTTTTTTTTGGTCTTCGTATTGCATCAGAATTAAACATAAAAATTTAATGAGATTACTGCATTTTTTCGTACCCGGAAAAAAAAACGAATTGAATTTAAAAAAAAAAATGCGACGATCCTTCTAAAAATTTAATTGAATTTCTGTACGTCATCTAATGGCAGTTCTACCTCATTTTCACTTGAATACTTCATTAATTGAATACATTTCATAAATGTAATAAAGTTGAGACTGAATTTACTGAGAGGAATTAGAATAGAAAAATGTACTGGCTGATGATTCATCTCTATCAGTATACAACAAGGAAATATTGAAACCCGTGTGTTCCTATGTGGTATCCAACTCTGGGGTTGTACAAAAAAAAAACGCAATATGGACATCATCCAAAGATTCCAGAAATAGTTGTTAAGAATCGATGTCCCCTGGTATATAAGAAAAAATTATCACCAATAGGACCTTGAAGTGGAGTTCGTCGCAAATGAAATATAGACAAATGCACGGCGATATGAAAAAAGACAATTCGGCTCTTAGACAACATGGATATAGTGCGCAAACTTAAAAGAACTAAACCTTTAGCAGAGTACTAATTGAAAGTGTACAAAAAAGATGTGACTTGGTTTACTTTGGGTGGAATCCTTAGATAAATAAAATAATAATAAAATAATCCAGATGATTAGAGTGAAGTATAAATGCTTTATTTAAATAAATTTTTGTTTTAAAAAAGGCTGCTAAGTAAACCTGCGGGGCTTCCACACAAAACTACCCTTCCCTTCATTTTTCAAACCTTTCCCCAACGTTTTCAACCTTTCCCCCACTCTTTTCAACCCTTCTCCCACTTTTCCCCACCCTTTTCCTACTTTTCCCCACCCTCCCGCCACTTTTCACCATTCTCCCCCACTTTTTTCCTCCACCACCCCACTTTTTCCCCACGATCCCCTCTTTTACCCATTTGCAATACCAAGTAGCTCTATTATAAAAAAACGACGCTGCCAAAATTTCAAGTCGTTAGCTCAAAGCGTTTGAAAGTTAGCATATATACAGGCGAGCGAGCCAGCGATACTTACTACCAAAATTTTTATTGCAGTTTTACGATTAAAAATGTCCAAAACGTGGACATTTAACAAAAATTTCGATTTTAAATTTTTGAAAAATGAAAGTGAAACCAATACTTCCACCTATTCTTTAGTGTGTGAAAGCAAATATCGGCCTAGAAAGCAAACCCTTCTTTTCTAAAATCTACTTTTTAATCGATATCGATGTATACCCCCGTATTTATATCGATGTCGATTAAAAAGTGGATTTTTGAAAAAATGGTTGATACGTGGTTTGCTTTCTAGGACGTCGATATCAATTCACTTACGTCACTATTGATGGTACGCCTAGTTTATATAACATATCACTGCCAAGGTAAACAAATTGATGCACGCCTGTTTCTTCAATTAAAATTCCAATTATTTTGTGGTATCGACGTTGACTGTAAACTACTTAAGCTTTAATATTGTACAAAAAAGGTTCAGTATTTGTTGTACGTATGTATAAGTATGTAGATGTAATCAGGGATTGGTTCTCCAATGCCGCAAATGGCGAATTTCGCCTGGGCACTATGCCAAAATAGATAGCCATTTGCATAAAAATCGTAAATTTATTGTGACTTTAACATTTATAAATAAATCAGTCTAAACATCTTAAAAAAACAGTTTTTCCAAACGAAAATTATGACGCAAAATTTTCCTTTGTTTTTAATCCAATAAAAATCTATATTCAGGTTAGATTAAAAAAAATGTGCGGTATAGAAGAGTAGACCTTTATGAATGCCCTGTTTACATAGCCTTACCATGCAACTAGAATTCATATGATATGTGCCGGTTCGCTAGTTGCTGGACTTGGTCAAAAGGACCGTTGAATTTAAAAGCCAAAAAGAACCTCTTTGGTTTATGTCTAGGAAATTCGCACTGGTTATAATTCTATTCTATTCTAAAATTCTTTTTGTAGACGTATGTAGATGATTTTTACAAAAAATATACTTCGGTGTAATAATCGATCTTTATATGGAGATTTTCTACTAAATACTAAAATAAATAGTACATATTATATAATATATTACAATATCCGGCTCAAAGGACCAATTCTATTGTGACTTTCACAACAAAAATTTATATTTTTCTCATCAATTTTATTTCAACTTAATATTTTGACAAATAAATCATAAAGTAAATTGTAGATTGCACTTCTGCATTCTATCCACTCTACTTTGATTAACAAAATCATTAAAGATTTTTCTTTTCACTCAATATAAATGGTTTGTGTCATAATAATATTCTAGTCATGTAAAATTTCAGAAAATTCATATAAAACATTATGTTCTAACTACAAGCACTTTACGAAATTGCTTCAAAAATACATGACGTTCGAAGTGTTTTACTATATTGATTGTTCAATTTTCAATAAAGCCGACATTGCATTGGATGAGAAATAATAAGTGCATCCTCGTCGCCATCAAGAGTATCATGCCATTTTTTCATTGTATGAATCACGAAATGAAGAATGTAATTTCTTTTTTTGTTGTTGTTATGAATAGGAAAGAATACATACAAAAATAATCTTATATTGGTATTGGTATATGTTATGTCAGTGGCGGCCCGTTATCACATCATCATAGGACTATTTAAAAAAAAAATTTCGTCATTTTTATGGAAAAAAAATGGCCGTTCACCGAACATCTTAACCGCATTTTCGGCGGCTTTTAAAAAAGTGACCAATTTTGAACTTTCTTAATACCAAAGATATCGTTTTTAAATTATTTAAAATTTCCAGCATTTTTTGACAAATAAATTTATTTGAAAAAGTTAACCTTTAAATGTCCATACATTTTGAACACGAAAGAGTTAACCAAAAAAAAATTAAATTCAACTAAATTCGTTCAGGGAGACATTTTTTATGTTTTTACTGTATTAACATATTTTTAAAGTTAACCCTTTAAAGACACTGTTTGAACCTTTACAGGGTTAATGTTTTCTAAAAATAAAAAATTTACAAAAGCATTTACAATTAAATTCTGAGTAATTTTTTGGTTAACCCATTCATGTTAAAAATGTATGAGTCTTAAAGGGTTAACTTTTTCCAAAAATCTCTGAAAATTTAAAATAATATTAAAATACAAAGTTTCAAAATTATATCTGTAGTACTAAGAATATTCAAAATTGTTTCACTTTTTAAAAAACCGCCGAAAAAACTGTGATCACCAATTTTTTCTTAATTTTCTTCCATCAAAATGACATAAGTTTTTTTTTTGTAAATAGTCCCATGAAGACAGGATCAATAATTCTCACGAGCCGCCACTGTTTTATGTATTTATATAGAGTTAGGTTTAAATAAAAGTAAAAAACTTGTTATTGATGGTTTAATTTTTATTAAATAAATACTAACAAAAGCATAATAATAAAATAATAATAAAAATAACAAGAACGCAGGGGCTTTTTAAATATTGCTCCATCATGAAATCGCAGTATTATTCTCGCACATATATTTTATTCGTTCTTTTGTACTTAAAAAATAATCATTCGAACATCGAAGCCCAACATATGTATGTAATCTATGTATGTATGTATGTAGTACATACTATGTACCCATCTTATATGGCCATTATACTTGATGCATTTGACAGGTATGGTGAAACAGTTTTATTTTAACATTATTATTATATATTATGGTTTTTTCAAAAATTATTGCAACCTTTATGTGGTCACCTATAAGCCGCTAAATGTTCTGTGATGCAGTATGGATGAATAGATGTCTTATAAATGGGTATTCATAAGAATATGTTTTATGGAGAGGGAATGTCTAGTTATTCTTTAAAAGTTATTAAAATGAAAATGAAAGAATTGTAATTTTTTCGTTCTTTTTTACATGCCTCTGACTTTTATTGTATTTAAGAAAAATAGTTTTTGGCAAACAAATCTCGATGGGTCTTTTCTAATATTTAAATTTTTAATTGATTACTCTTATTTAATCGTAAAGAACATTTTAATATTTTTATTCTAACCAATACGATAAAAAATTTAATTTCACTTTCAAGGCTAAACTTCAATCTCCCGATTATTAAATTTTTTTTAACAGACATGATGTTTTTAAAGCAAGTCACTATCAAAAAGTCCCATCCTAACGAATGGCGGTTGGCCAAATATATATTTTCTGATATTTGAACCAGGTTTGAACTCTCGGAAATTTAAAAACGAATTTCTGTCAGAAATATTTCCGATTACTTTCTAAAATTGACATTTGACGTTTTGTTGTAAAATTTGTTGGTTATTTTGTTAATATAACGTTTGATAATGGAAAAGAAAGTTATTTTATTTAAATTGAGTTGCTAATTTATATTTTTTTTACTAAAAAAGAAAGGGTTTCTGCTGCCTACTAGAGAACAGCAGCAAACTTTAGTAAATCAAATGAAAGAAAATAATACAAATGTGCGCCATAAATCCAATGATTTGTGGAGATCTTTGGCAGGAATATTAATTGCGCAAGGTCCTACCGCTAAAGATATGAGAGGATATATTTTATCAAAATAAGAAGAACTGAATTGAATTTTAAAACAAAAATGGTTTTGACATTTCATTTGACATAATTTGCATTATTTAATTAGTACTCTGTACTAAATGGGTGCGTTTAATGTAAGAATCGAAAGTATAACGAAACAGTTCAATCCTACGTCGGAAAAAAGCGGTCATAATATTTTCGATTCGATTACAAATTTCCGATCAAATTCAAGAAACAGGAAAAAATTGTTCTCCAAACAATGGTCTCGTAAGTGAGGTGAATTTAATTGTTTAATGAACTTAATGAACTTTTATCGAAAATCTAAGGAAAGATTGGAAAAATATGAATACACATTTTTATTTTGGGACTCGCATAAATTTATCCGTCAAAATTAATAGTAATTCTAAGGTTTTTTCTAGATAGATAACGACTTAAAAATATAATTAAAACCCAAAATTAAATATTATTTCCAAAGTTATTTAAAATTTCTCAGAACTCGAGTATTTTGATTTTTGTAATTTTTCGATTACCATGACAATTATACGTCAAATTATTCTATATGGAAGACAAAGAATCACACTAATGGCCATTTAACAAAAAGTCGTTAAATTAAAATTGCATATTAGTAAGTACTGTGTATACATAAAAGTAAATTACCAACAATACAATTTCCATTATATTCTCTTAAATTTTAAAATAACAAAAAGCACACCACAGTCTATTCCAATAGTAATTATTAGGTACGACAATACTATGTATAAGTACACATATGTATGTTCTAGCTAGAGGTATGTTGGTAATGTCAATCGCATATCTTAAAATACTAAATGGCTATGTGGCACAAAATGCCGGGAACGAAAATTATTCTGTTCCACAGTCCACACCATCCATAAAATTCGTTAAAATATTTAATAGCCGATGCTATAAATGTGATTCGTTCTTTGTATGCTAAAAGGCGTTTACAATTTTTTTTTTTTTTTTGTAGTGATGCTAATGAAAACACGTTCTAGCCGAGTGAATTTCTATTCCATGTGGCTACACCAAACCTATTATACTGTTCATATCCGGCCAATAAAAACTCTAATTTCTTGTGTCAAAAAAAAAAAAAGCTGAATTTTTAAGCGAATGTTTTTATGTTCAAGGAGGTACACACGTATACAGAAAATGTGTGGTTGCGTTGAACGAAATATTTCTTGTTACAATTTTTTTTTTGTATTACCACTAATGTAGTTGTACTTATAAGGGTGCAACGTATTTTTCATTTTTTGTTTGTTTGCTTCCATTATTTATTATTATACGAATATATAGTGTAGGTCGAATTTAGTATATAGGATCATTGATAGACATCGAATTCAAATTGTTTTGTTTAATGTACGGGGTTAGGCAATTCAATTGTTTCATGAAAAAAGGCAAATATTTCGTAACAAAATTATAATTTTATTATAAAATTCATTCAATCTGTTAAGTAATAACCCAATTAACAAGAAATTATTGTTAAATTTCGATATGTTGTTCAGGTTCACCTTTATTTAAAATGACATCATTTAATCTGTGAAAAAAGGCATCATTCATATGGATCTCGCGAGCGAGTTTGCAGAATTTTGTTCCATTCAGTGGCAAGATTTTTTTCAGAGCTTCCAAACTTTCATGTTTTTTTTTAGCGAACCTTCTTCTATAAGATACCCCAATTGGATAAAGGTTATGCTAAGAGTACACGGACTGTTAAAACCGACAGTTGACTGTCGGTTTGACTGCAAACGGCTGGCAAACGTTGATAGTCGACAGTCGCTCAAATGAAAAATATTTGGTGAGTACACGGACTGTCAGTTTTGTCACAAAACTGACAAATTTGGTTTGTCACTCCTGGCCGACAGTCCGATTTTTGACGTTTTTCGACAGTCCGTTTGTCACCAAAAATTTGCTGATTACACGGATTGTCGGTCAATGCCGACAAACCGTTTGTTGACATACCACCGACAAACCATTTACCGACAAATAAACTGGTATGTGAGTACACGGACTGTCAGCCACCAATTTTTTCATGCTCCACCCTTCCCACTATTTCCGAATGTTACTACCAAACTTTTTATTGCAATTTTACGATTAAAATTCTTCGAAACATAAACATTTCACAAAAAATATTTTAAAAAAATGAAAACAAAGCTTCTGTTTATTTTTTAGTGTGGAAGCAAATTCGAAGGAAATGATGATATAAATTTTCAGAAAATTACTATATCCAATGACGACGTAGATTCGCACAAAAAAATAACAAAATACTCACTAAAACAATTTTTATTTACCTATGAACAACACAAACACCGCAGCAACAAACATAACTTCTGTCAAAAAATAAACCGACAGTCGCCTTGTTTTCTCATTGCATGAAATTCGGGGGCGGACAGTCCAATCGGCACCGACAGTCAAAAAAAAAATTCACAAAATGTCACAACACCAAAAAATTTGCGAGTGCACGGACTGTCACTGGCCAGTTTGGACTGTTAGTTTTGGACTGGCAAAACGACTGACAAACCGACTGGCAGTGGTTTGTCAGTGTCATAAGTTTGCCGATTACAAGGACTGTCGGCTTTGTGACGGGACTCTGACGATAAAATGACGTCATATCGACAGTTAACTGTCGGTTTTAACAGTCCGTGTACTCTTAGCATAAGAGAAAATTTGTAAAATACTAATAAATTTTTAAAAAGAAAAAATCTAATTTTAGTATAGCAATTTGTACTTACAAGGCCACTATATATAAATATTTTATTTTTGAAAGAAAAAAAAAAAATTGCTGGTTTTTGGTGGTAGGTACCACATTTTTTTGTGTGTGCATTTATAACAAACAAATCAGATAGCATTGTGTGGCTCCCTATATAGGTATATATGTAAAAATCGATCGCAATAAATCTCCTTTTGTGCACGATAGTCTTTTTTATTATGTATGTACATATATCGGCTATCGGTGCCCATTATAAAAACCGAAGCTCTTCCTATATTTTGAAAAAAGATAAATTATATCGCCCAGCGCACACTTTCAATTTATAAAATACACATATCGCGATAAATATCAATTGTGTGAAGCTAATAGCTTCAAGTTCAGAATTCCATTGCATTTGAACTAAGCCGACAAATAGGCTAACGATAAGTTTAGCATATATTACAATAATGCGCATGGGCAAAAGACCTATTCATTTCAATGGATTAACACTAGCTAATAAAATGCATATAGAGAGAGAGTCTCTAATAAACTTGATTTGTTCCTGTTTGGTTGGGTTCAAAGATTAGAGCCAATAATTTTTGCTCTTATACTCAGTTGACATAATCGATATTTTATGATTTTGACATGAGAAACGGTGAAATTGTTGACTGTTAGATTTAGGTGTGATTAATTTTAAGTTGAATTTATGTTGAAAAGATAAGTTTGCAATAGGATTTTTAAATATTTAGAAATTTATATTGAATAGGTACTACAAACCATTCAATTGTTACTAAAACAGTTTTTATTGAAAATATTGACCGATTGACCGATACATAATTATGTTTAGCAAAATTCATAAAAACGGTTACTAACCAGCATCAGTTTCTCACTAAAGCTGCTGTATCAAAACCCCGTTGAGACATTCAATCTCTTACTGTCATGTTTTTGTCACATTTTTATGAGATTTTAGTGTTATGACCAAAATTTATAACTATTTTGTCAGACACAAAAAATATCACAAGAATGTCTGTTTTTGAACAAATTATCCATATCCATATTTAAATGAACACATAAATGTAGAATGAATAGATTTTTAACTTCTAATTTCTGTTCAAAAACCAAAATGTTTGACAAAATGGCTGCAAATATGTATCACGAAAACTAATAATAAAAGGAATACTTTCAGTATATATATTTAATAAGATGATCTCGCGGAATTATCACAACAGTTCTTATGATGTCCTAAAGTCTAAACGGAACTATGGAAGGGCCGCTTATCGATTAAAAAGTAAAATTTGTTTGGTTGACAAGCTTCTTAACTGAATTATTTTTGTATATATGGTTTTTTACTTAAAAGTAGGTAAGTTCTCACCTTTATGATCGGAAAATATTACAGCCAGGATTGTTTAATTAACAAATGATTGATAAAATACATAATTTGTTACTGGTAACAAATGTAAATGTTACACGACAAAAATCAAGTAATATTTGCTACATGTTACCAAAATTTGTACCTATTTTGCAATCCAATGTTTGTCGCCAATTCGGAAATATTTCTGAACAATTCTGAATTTGTCTTGTGATGGGGTTATTTCATGTTGTAGTATTATCGCTATTCAAAGGAATAAGTAATAAATCGTATTTTGGTGTTAATGGAATGTTTAAATTATTGTGTAAACAAACATTTAAGCATTTATTACTTGCAAGTATTTATATATTTTTGAAATAACAATAATAATTTTTTTTTCAAACAATATTTATTAGTTATTTTATATCAAAATTTTATTTCTTAAAATTATTTTTTATCCAATCATGATGGAATATGGACACGCTTATCCTAATTTTACTATATTCGAAAAGAGGCGTGCATCTTGATCTTTGATATGCAACATCGCCAAAATTACACATCAAAGATTTTTTACGGTCAATAAATTTTTTAGAAGAGTTGTAATTTTTACATTTACATCCCTTCGTTCACATCATAAAACAAAAACCCTTTTTTTTTAAAAAAAAAAAAATACTTGCAAGTAATAATAAGTTTTTAAAATTTTTCTAAATTCCACTAACACCAAATTATGTTTTATTCTTTTATTACCTATTCCTTTGAATAGGATATGCCGCGATAATACTACAATGTATCTGTCAAACTGAATTGGATGGAATGGCATTAGTTTGTTACAATTTGTTTCATTTATTACCAGTTTGTTACCAATATTTGGTAACAAATGTAACAAATTTGAAAAAAGTTTTACTTTGACAATCTTGATTACAGCTAAGCTCCAAATATTTTATTTTACAATTTTTTTGGTACAGAATAGTTTTGCATGGAATAGGGCTGATATTTTGCATTACATTTTCAAATTTTATGATCTAATGATTTCTAAATCAATTGCTTCTCATACATTATGTAGTATAAATGAACAGAAATTTAAAATATATATTTTTATTTCTATCTTTAACCCTAATCCTACCAAGGTGTGTCGATGAGACACATTTCATTTTAAAAACTCTCCTATTCATATACCGATCGGAGGCTTTATTCATTTTATTATTCGACATTTTTACACAAAAATAAAATAAAAACTAAATTTTTAACTTTTTATCTACATTTAAATTTAATAAAAATTAAAATTACTGGCACAATCTACCAAGATAAAAATAGTCTGGTTGGATTAGGGTTAAAAATATTTGGTGCTTTTTTCAATTTTTTTTATAAAAATTGTCCAGGGTAGATACAATCACAGAGTTCAATTAAGATAGCATTGAACCGACCAAATGGCATAGGCAATGCGTTTGGAACGGGGTATCTAGGGTTCGATTCCCGTCTGGAATAAAATATGAAATCTCTCGTACGGGGTTTGAAATTTAAGCCGAGTGGTTCGGCTTTCATTTAAAAACTGTAGGTCTAGGGCATCATTTCGGGGAATCAATTCAACAATGTTTCTGACTGAAAATGATGTACCGCACTAAGAAACTAATAATAAAAAAACCCTAATTAACCCTAAATAACCCTAATTATTAAAAAAATAATAATAATATTAATAGTTATAATAACTAAACAAATTGAAAATTTAGACTTTTTGGGCTACAAGCCTATAAAATAAGATTGGAAAAATAAAAGATAGCATCGATGCACAGAGCGTTTCTTATATCACAGATATCATTATTAAGGACCTACCTATTCCAGTGTAACTATTCCAGTGTACAGAAGTTAGATACAACAAAATATTTCAAAGTATTTAAATTAAGTACTTCAATTTACGTATTAAGCTCATAAAATACCAGACTATTATTACGTAGGTGGAATATATGTATTGTTCTACTGCTATATATTTCAAGAATGGAAAACACAATTATTATTATGTTCTATATTATCAGCATTTACAGCTATTAGGTACATAGTAATTGAAAATCAAATAAATTCTATTTATGTAACTAATTCCTATATATGAAATTTCATACTAAATAATGAACTACCATTTAAGAGCATTATTAAAGATTAAGATGATTAATTGACTAATATCTACGTAAGAATGTGTAATTGATAATCCCAATATAGTGATTTATAGTCTGATTTTATTGATTTTAAATGTATGCAGCCGTTTCAATCAAGGCTACCACTGTTAGAAATTTACATACAATCCAAACTCGTGTGTGGAATTTTATTTTTGTAAATTTAAGACCGAATCAGATAAAATTAATCCACACACACCACATTCATATGTCTTTTTATGGGCATCAAGAAAACAGAATTTATTTATTACTTTTTTTCTCGTTTGGCCAGGAATAGTGAATTTGAAAGTATAAAATAGTTGGGCATACCAGTATTTAGTTTATTTATTGGAGAAAGGAAAATACAAATTAAAGAGGAAAAATTAAAAATCTTTAAATTCAATAGAGAGATCCCTAAATAAATTAAAGTGAAATTTAGCACTGTTATTACGCACCATTTTACTTCCACAACTTCTGTATGTAATATAAAAGGGGACACATTGGTTTTGGTTTATATTTTGGAAGATTTTTTTGTGTTTTTCCCACGTTTTATGAAAAACAAAAAAGAAATTTTTTCTTGTCTCATAACTCGCTTCATAACCCGATAACTCATTTGGTTTGGGTTTGCTCGTGGGTCGTGGCATTTGTTGAGTTTGTTGTGCGTTTGGAGTATTTGTTGTGTTTGCAATGTTTGTTGTGTTTGTTTTTTAGTGTGTTTGTTATGCTGGTTGCTTACATCAACTCTTTTTCCACTCTTCTCAGATCTACTTTTCCCCATCCTTTCCTCTACCTCTATTTATAAATCTAAATAAATAACTTCACATAAATCACATTGTTGTAACTGAATGTCGTTCGTAACCGAACCGTTCTAAATAAACTTATCAGTTCGGTGAACAAAAACAGTTCGTTCAACTAAAACAATAAAACATCGGTCATTCGTTCAGTTGTGAACACATTTTTTATTGATCAATTCGTTCACACTTTATCAAGAAATGTAGATTACAATTGAATGAACGATCGATATTTTAGTAAACGAGCTGTTTAAAATGAAGTTAATTTTGAAAGGTTCGGTCACGAATAACACGAATGTATTCTGACTACATTGAGGGCTGCATATTGTAATGAAAAATGTAATGTGAAAAAATTATCATCATATATTTTCATAAGTATGGACTAGTACCATGTACGCTGTACGTTGTACACCAAGAAAAAACTCTAGTTGTTGCTCTCATGAAAAATTGTATTTTTGTCATAAAACATATTATGCAAATGAACGACCTTTTTCATATCGTTCACTAGAAATGAACGATTCGGTCAGAAAGAATCACCGAACTGAACGATTTTGCCCATTACTACTGAACAGCTAAAAATAAAAAATAAAAAAACTAGTTGATATTATAATGAATTATAATTAATTTTGTCTCCAATTCGTACGTTTTTAAATCAAATAATTTTATTTTTTACAATTGCGATACAATTTTTATTTTTATATTACCGCGTGATTGAATCAAACCATACTGACTATATAATGTGGGTTATTCCCGTAAATTTACGTACCATAAGAAGAACTTTAATCCACTTTATTTGGTGTTTATAATCTTATCAATGAAACGCCATTTTAAAGAACATTTTCACCGCTTAGGCCAACATCGTTCACTGTATGCGATACAATTTGTGGTTGTGTTGTTTGATCACAACTGCAAATTATCCCATTTTGATGGTATTTTTTGCCTGAATTCGTGCAAATTTCTAATTCATTCAATGTTTAATTCAGACGAATTGTGTTTTGTTTGTTTACTGCTACGAATAATCCCTCGATTTGCACGGTAGATACGTTTCACGGCAAATTCGTGTAAATCAAAACCGTGTAAAACGAGACATAACATTAAATGAGTGCGTTCAACATAAAATAATAGAAATGAATTTTTTTTTTAATTTACAAACCTTGTTAACAACATGTGTGTAAATTTACGGGAATAACTCCGAACATGTAAGTATAATAAGTCAGAAAATTAAAAGATTATTTACTTAATTACGGCAAAATAAAAAAATAAAAAATCTAAAATGAGGTATAACAATTTAGTGTAACCTATTAATGTTCCATAAAACTTAACAAGCTGTCGCAAACGACTTTCGTTACAACATAAATAAAAAAAATTCTTGGAAAAACAAATAGAAACAAAATCCAATGGCTAGAGGACGCGTCAGGTTATAAATTTATGTCTTAATTACGACCACATGTCACAATTTTAAAATAAATTTCTTGCTTTTTGCAACATTTTGTAATTACAATGAATATACATATGTAAGTATATACAAAAAAAAACAAAACGACTGATGGTACTTACAAAACAAAACATTTTTATAGTTACAGCGTTTGTGCCGCCTAGTACGAGAAGTTCTAGTACGGAGATGATTATGGTTACGTTTTTAAACACATTTTTTAATTATATAATGAAAACCCCCTCTCCCCCTCCGTCTATATTGTACTGTACCTATGTATATATACACTTGAAAATGTCCGGTCCACTTCACATTTATAAAAGTCTGTGATTGCTATGCTTTGTACAAACAAAAGGACTTCAAGTTTATGGGATATTGCATAAATCATAATGGTCAAATGAGTTTTGTTTTAAAAGTTGTAATGCCACAGCAATGAGTAATGTGAATGGAAAACGTTGAGTAGTACAAATAATGTAATACAACACAGGGTCGGTTGTGGGTTTTTATTATTTTCTTTTTAGAAACGTTTTCTTCTTTTGCTTCTACTCTTCAATATGCAATTAATTAATAGAAATGTGGATAGTCTGAATAATGGTCAAGATCATTATATATTTTCACTGTATTTTTCAAGGGGCAAATTTTAGGCAAAAAAAAGAAAAGAAATTTAATTTCCGTATACTTGGACAATACGTGTACTCTTCGGTTGACGATCAGGGTTGTCCAGGGTTGTTAAAGTAACACTTTTTTCGATTTTTTAAAATTTGTTACAAAATTTGTAATAAATGAAACAAATGTAACAAATGTAGAAAACTCATATGATTCCGCAGTTTGCCAGATGCACGAAATAACATCACAAGACAAATTCAGAATTGTTTCGGAATATTTCAGAATGGCAAATTGGCGATAACTATATTGGGTTGAAATGAAGGTACCAATTTTGGTAACAAATATGTACATGTAGCAAATGTAACTTAATTTTTGTCGGGTAAGATTTACATTTGTTACCAGTAACAAATTAGGAATTTTATCAAACATTTCAAACATTCTCAAGTTCTTGGATAAGAACAATTCTCAATCTTATAGATTTAATAGTCCTTCATTAATTTTTCCGTCACTGATATTCCAATGTTTTTAACTCATTTTAATTCTGAAAAACTCTTTTTTGTTGTTTAAACACTTCTCCATTCGCCTAACTTTTACGTACAAAAACTAGCTGGCAGTTAAGTACCCAGTTTTGAAATAAACAAATTGGGCGGTATTACACGGGACAACATTTTTGGCCAACAAACAGGTTTATTGATCACTTTTGCACACTCGGCACAACATTTTTATGTACGTACATACTGGTACACAATGTGTTGGTAATTTAAATTACATTTTTCCGAAGCGCAAAAAGTGTTTTTTTTTCAGTGCAGTTTGTTGAATATTGAAGCAAATTTTGGACAACAAAAGTGTTGGAAAATTTAGGATTTCAGGCCTTTACGGTCGCCACAATCCTACTCTTTATACCCGTATGATGTTAATCAAGGGTATTATAACTTTGGTACGGAGTTTGTAACGCCCCTTAATACTCATCG
>JANSTT010017242.1:0-17891 GCA_026745375.1 Platyura marginata
ACCCCCACGGTATCTTGAAAGCTACCATTAAATCAAAAAAATGTGAACTCTTGATGGAATTGACCATTTTGAGCACTTTATTCACATTTTTTTCTTTAAAAATTATTACTAATGGTCTAACTAGTTCTTTAATGAAATATGTATTTATATTTATACGTACTTGCTTTTTTCGGATTTATTATAAAATTAAATTAAAAAAAAAAAATAATAATAAAAATAAAAGGTCGTAAGTGCGAACCGTCGTAAGTCGAGCCGTCGTTAGTCGAGGACTACCTGTATACAAATAAAATTTGTAGAAGAAAAATATGTTTTTGTTTGCCTTATGTTTATGTTTATTTTTTATTTGTGCGACTATAAGTATATAAATAAAGTTCGGATTTATCATATATTATTGATTTTTATACATACTCGGAAATGTCAACTTCGCGTAAATTTCAACAGCCTCGGTTTTTATTAGTTTATTTTATCGCGACTGTACTGTATATGTATTCTATTTTAAAGAATATTTTAAGTGAAAAAATTTATATTTGGAAATTTTAAGCCTGCGTTATACCAAATTGCAACCGCGTTATACCAAATTGCAACCGCGTTGTACAAGGAACGTCCACAATTTCAAGTACGAAATTCGAAGGATTTCTAATTTTTTTCAGTATGGCACAGCTTTTATCACATCAGACTAAAAACATATCAATTTAAAACTCATTTCTAAAAATACATAATAACTTCTGGTTTTTTGGTGTTAAAGTTAAGCAACTTCAAAATGATGTAATAGCAATAGGAACAATAGATTGTCGCAGAAAAAACTTGAAGAAAAAATAATATTAACTAAAAAAAAAGAAGGATTTTCTATGGAGTTGTAGTTTTTTCCTATTGACTATGTGTGTGTATAGGAGTCAATATTATATACTTAAATTATAAAATCGATTTTCAGAAATATACATAAATAATTACAACAATAAAAAAATCAAACCTAAGTATAACCTAACCTAAAGAATTAAAATTTCCATTCACTATGGATATTTCATATTTTTCACCAATCTAGATAACAAGTAAATAAATACGGTATCCTCTTCAAATAATATTTTCAGTAATCGGATATTGATATTTCATGAATAAGTAATAAAATAGTAGTTTTAAAAAAATGCCTAATTACTAATTCATTATGAAGGGCGTTAAGTATAGAGTCGCTAAGTAAAATTCGAAATATTTACCAAACAATTTATTTCATTGATGAACGACTAATAGAATGTAAAACAGTTAGGAGTTATAAAAACGTTTTCGTATTTTAAAAGTATTCGGCTGCATAAAAATAAACTAACCCAAATAACACAACAATAATACATCGAAAACGATAACTAACACATTGAAAAAGAAAATATTTTTAAACGACCTTCACATACCACAGCGTATTAAAAATGAGAGAAAATTATCCAATCTAATAAAAAGAATACAACAAACAATAATAATAAAAAAAACCCAACCAAATCTGTAATTTGTTCTTTAGAGAGGAGAGATGATGAAAAAAATATATATTGGCAATGGATACCCCCAAATCACATACAAGACAAGATCATTAAAGCTTTTAACTCTATCAAGTAAGTAAGCTACTTATTACCTTTTAGCTTTAATATGAGAAATACTCCTATAATATTTTATTTATGAGTGGGTAGATTTTATACGACAAAATAAATATTTACGGCTGGTAAATTAGATTCCATTTGAAATACGTGTCTGGTACTTTGAAGAGTTGCGCAGTCGAAGACATTTTTTTTTTACTTGTTAAGTCTACGTCTTAATTATTGTGTGCTAATTCAATTTTTGGGTGGTGTAATTTTTCTTTGCGTCGGACAAAATTTACTATTCTAGAAATGATTGCTGTCATTGGAATTTTATATTGTGTATATTTAGTTACTTTGATTTAATCTTTACTTAATAAATTCTTCTATGTCGTATAATAATCGGACGGACCGCAATTAAGATTAGAGACCTGCCTTCTTCCTCCAAATACATCTATTGACATAAATAATTTAATTTGTTCGATGGTAAATACTCCGCTGTGGTGTTGGGTTCATATTCTTCCAGATAGCAGTGACATATTTTTATTTATGTAATCCTTTCTTGCCTCTGGTGTATGAAAATCTATAAAAAATTATTATCTATATTAAAATTCATTTCGCCTCGTTTTTACCAAATTTACTGTAGTGAGGTATTCTGTTTGTTGGATTTTAAGAGCAACACGATATATCTAGTAGTAATTTTTGGAAATTTCACCGTATTTCTTTATAAAAAGTATAGAGTCGCTAAGTTAAATTCGAAATATTTACCAAACAATTTATTTCATTGATGAACGACTAATAGAATGTAAAACAGTTAGGAGTTATAAAAATGTATTTTAAAAGTATTCGCCTGCACCTGTCCTTTGAATAGGTGTTATATAGATAGACAGTTCAGAGTAGTCGTTTTTACTTTCCGCAATATCCTAATTTCTGTTTTTAAGGCGGTAATCGCAGCAGTAATTCTTGGGAATAGATTAAGTAATTCCATTGAGGGAATAATCACTAGTTGAAAAGTTGTTCCAAGGAATTACTTGGTTAAAAAAATTACTCGGAATTACACGGACTTGTCCCAAGAATCCCCTCGAATTCCCTGTTATTCGTATTAATCTCTGTTTTTCACGATTTTCGCGTGTAAAACTATTGGTTTATCTTTATACCCGTATGATGTTAATTAAAGGGTATTATAACTTTGGTACGAAGTTTGTAACGCCCCTTAATATTCATCGTAGAAAAAAAATGTTAATACCATTGTTTTTGTCGTCAAATTCTAAGTTGAAATATGCATATCGATCCGTCCGTCTGTCTGCCTGTGATCAAGTTTCCGGCTAAATAGCTGAAGCTACAAAGCTGCAATTTTGACAGTTTACTAGTAGTCCTAGAACCTAGAGTAAGATCTCTATTATTTTTTGGAGCAAATCGGACAAGGTATAGGGGAGGCTTTAATTCAGTGTTCACCTAATTTTAATATAAACCATTCATTTACTGAAAAGATAGTCGGAATGTAGAAAAAATAATAACAATACAAAAATTAATATTTCATTCATAGACCAAAAAGTTTCACTACCCGCCATTATAACGCTGCCATCAATGTTATGCCATTTGTAGGGTTTTTAATCATTTACTCGGCGTAGTTAATTATTCCTTCTTTACTGGTTTTGAACTGTACTACATACTAACATAACAATCTTTAGAATTTTATTTTTCTCTTTTGAGCTTTTCGACTTATTGAATTATTGTTACCTTCCTTTTGTCAATAAATGAATTATTACTTATACTGTAAAATGCAAAAAAGTATAATCAGTTTAAAGTGTTATGGAAATGTCGTCAGATTTGATTAAAATAATATAAAATCTATGATAGTGCTTGATCTATTAGAGAAATCTTTAATTTTTTTTAATAGTCTTTTTATTTTCAATAATTTTGATCATATTCTTTCTCCCCTTCCCGCATACCTTGTTCAATTTGTTCCAAAAATAATTGAGATTGTACTCTAGCAATACTTAATGAACTGTCAAACTGTCAACGCACTTGCTTTAGCTGATTACTCGGAATTCTGATCACGGATGAACGGACGAACATTAAATTTTACGAAAAATACCATCGATGGTGGTAAAAACTTTTAAAATTACGAACTTACTGGTGGAAATATTATGAATAAGTAGCATGTAAAAATCAGCCTGACGTAATTTTTTAACTTAAAAGTTAAAAGTTATTAACAAATTTAAGCCAAATTTAGATAATTTTCCGGTAAAGCTGCACTACATATAAAATGTTGCTTTAAGTTTTGATAGTAAATTTCGGGTCTCCCAAAGGAAAATCAATTAAATACCAAATGAGGAAGGCTCGCTCATATTCATATAATGTATGTATGGTAAAATTACCTAATATTAGTATATTTTTGGTTATGCTAAGTAATGCAAAATACAAATATGAAGGTCTTCAATTTTTTTCTTTAATTTATTGAACAATAATTTGATAATAAAAATAATTTATTAAATATACCTACGTATCATAAAGTACACATAATTTTGTAGAAGTTTATATGAAGTCATAAGGAATTATCGCGAAATTCCATTCTACATACGAATACACTAATATCATTGTGTGTTATCGCAATTTTTTTAAATTGTATTATGTATAACTACAGGGTGTAACGTAATGCGAGGTCATCCTGACAGAAGCGTGTAGACGTCATATTAAAACAAAAAATGCATATGACGATTTTCTATTTATGGATTCGTTTTCGAGTTAAGGCTGTGAAAAGTTTTGTTGTAGCCTTTACGTTTTCGTTCATCAATAATTTCAAAAGTAGTTAACCCTAATAGATAAAATAAATGATAGACCATTTTAGAGGTTATAAAATTACCATGCAAAAAATTCTATACTTACTTGTTTGACACTTTAAACAATTTTAGTTCAAATTTCAAATTGTTCAAAATTGAATTAAACCTGTAAGTTCTTTAAAATTTACATCATTAATTGTTCTGTGCTGTTTATTTTGATAATAAAAAGGATAATTTTTGTTTACATTTTGTAATCACTCCTGCCAATATGACCTCACATTACGTTACACACTGTATAGCATGTACAGTACATGTATGTATGCATCATAAATACTTAAGGATGTGTATGTTGTGCAATATACATACAATAATAATAATAAATGGTATGTAATTAAAAAATAAATATTAAGTATGCACCTATGTACAGTAATTAAATACATTATTTAGTTCATGAATTTTTCATTGAAAAGATTTTAATTTTTTTGTTCATCGGATTAACTAAGTATGTATATGTTCTTACTTTGTAAGTGATATGCTATGTTCCCCAAAAATTTTATTCTAAAACAATTGATCTAATAAAATATTGTAAGAGAAATTTTAGAGGAAAGAAACCCTCTACAATTAACAACTAGAAAACAAATCCAATTTGCAAGGACTTTCTCTTCTTCTTCTTTTCGTGGCGAGACCTATCTTGATCTACCAATTAGCACATTGTGCCGTTTTGTTACCACTGAATATACATTTATATTATTGATATGATGACATCTTCTTTGTGTATGTGGAAAAGCAGCACTCGAACTCCTGTAAACCTTACAAATGTTTGCCATTTCACATGACACCCTTTAAGCACTGTCATTTTGAGATAATGTAATTACTAGACTGTTTTTAAGTGCACTCCAACCCACTCGGACACAAATTAAAGTCAACACACCAGAGAACATTTTTTTGTTGTTTCAACCCCATTCGGACTTGAATCCGGGACCTCCCGTTCCAAAGGCAACCACTCAATACACCGAGCTATTTGGTCGGTTGAAAGAATTTTTCTTCAGGGATGTTGTCTGAAAGTATAGTATTGCCGGAATAATTAACTATTATTATTATTTTAAAGAAATCACTCTCATATTGAAACAATGACATCTACCATTTTGACAGAATGCCGGTATTTAGTTCTATTTCTTTGTTTTATTTTGAATTCATTATACACAGAGCATATTTTAGATATTTCTTATGTTGAAGACAGATTTTTAACTTAAAAAAATTAAATCTCAAGATATGTATTTTCATAACAATAGACAACAATAACATTTGTGGGAAAATATGGGCGGTTATTAACCTCTCTATTTATGTTGTTACATTTAATTATAAAAACAACATTAGGTTATTGCTTCTAAGTATGCATGTATTTATCAAAATGTAATTTTTTTTATATTAGGTATAAAATTTTTTTATCAGTTTTTCAAAGTTTATTTACAAATTAAGTAAGTAATAAAGTAAGACTTTTGTGTGTGTTATTTTATTAATGAATCAGATGGTTAATTAGATATTTTGTTGATAGGAATAATTTGTCAATGATCTTTTTAAATTTTTAATTAAAATAAAAAGTACTTCAGTATGTATATGGAATATTTAACCAGTTCGTAAATTGATCCTTATATAAAGGGTGATCAACGAAAATGGGGCGAAAATAAAAATTTGTAACTTTTTTTTTTATTAGTTATTATCCAGTTTGAATTTTATTTAAATTCAATGGCAACTGTTAAATTAAAATCGATTTAGGAAAAAAAAAGATACTATTTTTACATTCGCTTTATTTTCGTTGATCACTCTGTATACACTCAGGGACTTGAAATAACCATCTCCCATCGGTACCCTTAATGCATATACAAAAAAAGAGCTCGTTGTTTAGTTACTCGATATAACTCTTGTTATGAATGTCATCATCATAATACCTCTTGTTTTACGTGAGAACATAGAGAAATTTTTTAGGTCAGTCGAACCCATTTGAATTATGCCCATCATACCACTTTGTAAAAAAAATCGTGATTAGGATGTTAGACTATCGCACAAGTTGGAATATGAAAGTAGACCTATACTGTTTTAAAGTGGAAATTTTATCCTCACCGTTTTTTTGCCAGAGTAGTCCGTAATCCAAACGCTTAACCACACAATATATGTATGTAAATGTAAATAAACACACTGACTTATTGATTCAAACAAAATAAATTTAATAAATTGTACATTTTTTATTCATTATACCTACTCAACACGTTGCTTATGTATGTATTGACTAATGAGTGTATAGAAATTCAGAGAATAAACTGTTTTAAAGATATATGTTTACTACAGAATTGTAATAAGAAACCCTTCTTAATCAATAATTGTGCACACGTTGTCAGATTTTACTACATAATTTTATTTATTCAATTTCAGTTGCATTCTTTGAGAATAAATCATTTAGTAAATAATTAAGTATCAGCTGTACAAATACCGAGTATTCACAAAATTTGAACATTTTGGTCATACAATATAAATTTATTAATAAACGTAGAAAACTTGAAAAATCTGCAAATGATGGATAGTAAAAATATTTTTATACATGAATATATTTATATTCCTGCATCATACATAGATGGAGTTTTAAACTTTTATGGTATGGACGAAATTGGCATTGTAGAGAACAGCACTAACGGACACTAATGTGATTTTTGAATACAAATTTTAATTTTAATCTTATTACAAACAATTATTTCTTGGGTAATAACACATAATTGATGTGATTACAACATACATATTACACATACATACATATATGCAGAAAGGAGGCTATAAATATAAATAAGTAAATACGGTAACAGAAAAAATGTAATTTATGCTAGAAAAACTCTTCAATCTTAATGCAAATGTGATAAGTATCTATGCTGTACTAACCCTATCAAATTAGGCCAATAATAATACATAAACAATATAATTCCTTTAAAATTGGAAGATTTGTTTGATTTGTACATAGTGGACTTGATGAAGTGTTCTTGGAACCATTTAATTGTAAATATGCCTTTCAACATCCCTTAGCATGGAATTAATAGAGAGTTGATTCTTATTGCAACTTGATGATCTTTAATGAGTAAAATTCACGAAAAAGCTCGACATAAAAAAATGAATTTTGTTTATAATAAGTTTGATTTTGGAATAACTTCTTTTTCAAATATTTTCTCTCATTAAAGGGTTAATATACTTCCATAGGAAATCCATCTAATATATTGCATCCACGTGTCCATAAAATAATAATATCCGTCAGTTTCTCACAATAAATGTGTGGTTATTCGAGGAGACCTAAGTACTGTAAGGAGGAATTCGAACGCTTTTAGATCAAACACAGGGTCGATAAATAACCAAAAATCCTTCTATTGAAATTTTTATTTTAAGAAAACTATATTAGTAAATTTTTTTGAGATCGGAATTCAAATTCGCTAGTTCAGAGCATTAAACATCGCCCTGTCTTTATAAATACAAAACTAAAGCATAGGTATAATACCTGTTTTATTAAGGTATATCATATTATTATTATGTTTAAAAGAGTAGGCACCTATTTCCCAAAGTAAATAATTGACGGATACAAAAACTTGCTGCAGAATGTAGTTGAATTTAATATCAAGCTTCAACGTAAGGATGTGAGAAAATCGTAGAAACATTACCTCTTCTAAATAAATGTACTGCACAATATTTCTAAAGTGTGATACGGGTGCGGAATGAAACAAAAACAGCACTATCCAATCCATTTAAAACTCTTCAAATTTAAGCAATTTCAATAGAGCAACAGTAAAATATTCCATTAACAAAATCACTAATTATATTGTGTGGAATTCTTCTTTCATTTGGGCAAGTATGATTATGAATGAGTAACTCGGCAACATTTTAATAAATTAAAATCTAACAGCCAGCAACACTAAGTTGTTCATGTATGTATGTATGTATGTACATATGCATTATACATCATTTTCCGACTTTATTCGAGCTGTTTCGCCTTTATAGTTGAAGACTGTATGCTTGTGGTGTTGCTCTTCTTTTTTTTTTAATAAACCGAAAACGATAAATTCTTTTGGAGATTAAATAATTAGTCAATATCTTAAATTAAATTTAAGTTGTGTAAACCACTGACTATTTATATACCGATAAGCTACACCTCTGCCTCACACACAACCACTCGCCTTTGGAGGTACGCAAAATTGACATACACACACATCAGAATTTCGTAATTTTTTTCTTTTTTAATTTTTATCTTTTTAATTACTAGGTTTCCTATGTGACAAAAATGTATATTTTTTTTAGTTTAATTTTTAGATGAACTTCCTCACTGTGTAGCAAATAAAGTAAATCTTTGCTAATTCAGTTCGTATTATTGTGGTGGATATTTTTTTTTAATAAAAATGGTTTTTAACTTCTTTGCGTCCATACAAACACGACACTAGGTAGGCATACGAGATCACTTAAAATATTTCAATATTATGAATAAATTATAAGAATAATTTACAACGCAGCATTATCGTTGAACTATCATTCATTTTATTTATGCGGAAAAAGAGGTGAGAAATTTTGTCTAATCATGTGTATATAAAACAGAGTAACAGAGATTCTGAACCAACCTGTCTCTGGGGTCAATCCAAGTTGTTTTCTTGTTAATGTGATCAATGTAATATATTTTCCCATCAAAGTCGGCAGCAATATCCCAACCATCTGGCAATGGTAGTTCACTGTTATTTTGTCTTTTTGGCATTATTTTTGTAAATATTTTATTAAAAATTCACAACACAATTCGATAAAACGAAAACTAATATCACATCGCGTTAACACAACAAATTCACTTCGCGGCCATATTGAAATTCCTCAGCAATTTTTATGAAAGCAACGTTGCCACTTCTTATGTTGCGCATTCCAATGTTTTTTTTTTTTATTAGGGTAAAACATACAACAATCGGCCCCCATAAGATAATTTTGATCTATTATATATCAAGCTGCTCATTGACTATTGATATTGATACTGCTATAGTTTTGTGTTTGTGCCTGAAAACCAAGAGGCAAAAAAGATGAAGAGTAAAACGTTCGCTTTAATACATACAGTTATTTTTTAGGCACAATTGTGCATGGGTGCGTATTTATTTAACAATTTTTGTACATGTGTGTGAACTGTGTGTAATTCTATATATGCAATCTATTAAAATTAGTAATTTAGTGTTATATAGTGTTTTCCATTACTATTTATTATACTATATATCAGAAAATGCAAATGTCTGTATTTGTACGAAAGATATGAGCACTCTATTTGTATAGTAATCTGCAACTATTATATATTTCTATAATTCTATATCTATGTAATGTATATACCTAATTCTATTTTTTTTATTCTTTCAACTATTCTCGGTAGAATGTCGTAAATCCATTTATATACATATTTGTTCATGTTTATATTGGAATATACTACATAGTGGAATACAGCAAAACTTATAAGTAAATCAATAATAAAAGACCCCTTATTGAACGCACCATTTTTCTATAAAATTTATGATTGCATAATGATATACAGTAAATATCGTTTATAGTGACTTTCCGGTTATAGTGACCATTTTCATTCAAAATGGTTGGTTTTGTATGAATACAATCAACTATCGGATATAGTAACGCCGCTTATAGTGACAAATCGGTTATAATGACTATTTATAGGAAGAATTTGATCCAGTTATCGTTTATTGTAACTATTTCTCTCATGGAACGAAAATTTACACAAATAAAACAATAAAAATTGCGTAATATCAAGACTAGAGATTAGAGAGAGAGAGAGAAATAAATAATATGTATATTGTATGTACATATTATCTCTTGAAACGGAAGAAAAGCAACAGCAAGATAATAAAAACTTGCAGGTGTTAAAAAAATGTATTTCTATTTACACAAATTCTTTAATATGATTCATTAGACTTCTATAAGAATTTTTTTTGTGCAATATACCCTATTATTGAGCGATTCTTACTTATCAATACCTAGAAAAATTGCTTTATTGAAAATCGGTTATAGTGACTATTGATTATAGTGACAAAAAATTCCCGGTTCCTTGATGGTCAATATAAACGATATGTACTGTATTAGGGTGGTGCAAAATGCAAAAGTTTCAAATTTTCTTCGTTTTTCCCATCTAAAAGTTGTATTTTGGTAAAAGAAAATTGTTGCAAAATTTACAGTCATTTTAAAATTCCTTTAGAGATTGCCCAAAAAGTTTGGAAGTCGATATCGCCATTTAACATATGTACATATTATTTGACTTATTTAGAGGGGAATCACATAAGATTTTAAAAGCTAAGTTATTTTATTAATAAAAAAACTAGAAAACACAATAACATTTATTTGATTGATTTCCCTAAAAATTATATAAAACCGTGTAAACTATCTGTAATTTTTTTTGATATTGCTCACCCGTATGATGTTAATCAAGGGTATTATAACTTTGGTACGGAGTTTGTAACGCCCCTTAATACTCATCGTAGAAAAAAATTTCAACATCATTGTCTTTCTCATGAAATTCTAAGTCAAAATGTGGATGTCCGTCCGTCCGTCCGTCCGTGATCAAGATTCAGGCTAAACGGCTGAAACTAGAAAGCTGAAATTTTGACAGTTTATTATGTAGTCCTAAAGTAAGATCTTTATTGTTTTTGGAATAATTTATTTCTATTTATTTACTTGAAGTTTTTTTTGCTGGTGTTTTGGCATGAAAGTAGAGTAGAGTAGATGGTAGTTTTCTTTTTATTATTATTATTTGGTAATAAGATTTATCTAACAAATTCATTATATTTATTTATTTAAATTCTTTTGTTAATTTTAATAATAATCTGAACCAGGATTTATGTCGGCGAAAGTATTGTGCCAACCTCAGTTGTTTTTTTTCTCTTTTTTTTGTCACTATATTTCTTTAACTAACACATTGCATATTTGTACCGATGTGTTAGGAGCAAGGGGGAGCAACCTCCCATGCCCTTCAGGTATTTGTGCTTTTTCAGCTGATTTAGTCGGATATCCCTATCCCTTAGCAATGTGCGCTCCTACTTGGTCTAATGGCACTAGCCGAACGAAAAGCTACCGGTTACAAAATCTATTATAAAAATCACCAAAAATGTTAAGGTTGGTATGCATCGTGAACACGTGTTTTGTTTTTTTCCAAGAACACCATTTTTATGTGGAAAGTAAGAAAAGACTATCAGTTTCCTGCAATAGTCGTGTTGCAATTCGTGCGTTCTCCTGTTTAGTATCCCGATTTTTCATCAATAGGCTCTCTATTACCATCATCCTATAGTATTCTATATCTGTTCTGTTTCCATATTTAATTCACATGTCCATATCCACTGACCAGTTCAGATGGCAGTTTAACAACTACATTCCATGTATGATAATAAAATGTCATTAAATATAAATGAACTTCCCTGTTTTTTTTATTAATTATATTATTTATACTTACCACTCAGTTATATTTCAGTTATATACGGTTCTATTCTATTTATTTATATACGGTTCTATTCTATTACCATTACTTCCTTGGCTTTCAGGACTCAAATTTAGCGCCGAAGAGTGATAATTGAAATTGTATGTCGTAAATAGTTCTGTTCTTTACCAACAGAGTACCTTTTATTTTTCAAAATGCTATAAAAATAAAGCGTTTCTACGTGCAGCGACACGCCTTGCACGTGTATATAATAATCCTGGTTTATAAATTTATTTTTTCTTACTTTTTAAAATACAATAATTAAAATAAACTTATTCTGCCGATATATTCATAACTTTGAAATCTTTTTTTTACTCAAAAGAATATCTTTTTTTCAAAAATATCAGTTTGTAGACATATTTTCCTTTTTTTATGTTTTTTACGAGTTGTTGGGTTGGTATGTCCTTGGGCCATATTTATATTTACTCCTATAAAGGTATTTTTGGGATGGTGGATATTTTTCATGTTCATAAAACAATTTATGGTAGATACTATGGTAGACATTATGGTAGATACAAAAAACGATTTGAACTACATACTAAAAAAATCTCAAATAGATTTAATATTAGAAAAAAAAACTATTATTTTTCATGTTATTCTCGAACTCGATAGCGTTTATACTCGTTAACTTTGCTGACTCGCTGATGACACTTCCGTAATGCAGATTGAATTTCAGTTTTGTATTCGGTAAACGTTCCTCGATGACTATTTGCCCAGGCGTCTGAAATTTAATAAAACATTTCATGAACGAAGATCAGCCTCAACATTTAACATTTGTTAAATCTTAAAATGTATTTGTTACACTAGAACCAGACCTGTCATTTCTTTTATTCAAAATTATTGAAGTTCTAAAAGCATTTTTATGGGGATTTATGTTGACTTTTATTTATATAAAAATATGATTCTTTATGTACATTCAGTTCCAACCCTCCATCCCTATTCCATATATCAGGGTTTCCACGAAAAAGTCAACCTTACCATCAAAAATTCAAATTGAGATGGGAGGGTTAAAATTACTGAAAACTATATGCCAGTACCTAGTTTTAAGTTTATGTTGCAAAAAGATTTTTCCCGAATTACTTTGTTTTCAAAGAAATGGAACATTTTAAACCGAAATTTACTGAAAATATATTTTTTTAAGAAGTATTTTTCTTCCTTTTCAAGATGTGGTCAAAAATTATGACAAACAGATCGACCACATACGAGATATGCATGACGTACATGTCTTATGAACGAAATCATTAGCGTAATTAATAAAATTTCAATATTTTCAGATAGTTGTGTAAGCCAGTTCATAAATATATTAGGATTTCCATGTGTGACTTTCCATGTGTGACGTACGTTACATTTTTCGAGGTTTATTACGCAGAACTTTTAAAATGTTTTCCTTCGATACATTTACCGTGTCCGGATTTTGTAACCGTACGTCACGCTTAAAAATCAGCATAACATCGGTAAAATACAACACAGCAAAATCGTTAATGGCTTAAATTAAAGGTCTAAAAAAATGTGTTCTTTTTTGTAACAACGTTAAATTTGATACAGTTAGCCGTTTCTCCAAAATCTTCTAATAAACCTCGAAGAATGTAACGTACGTCACAGTGGAAACCTTGATATAGTACTTATATCTAGAAGTATACATAAAATATCGGTAGTTCTAGTGTTAACTATTATACATATGCAGAGGGTACTACAAAGGAACTACTATGTGCAAAACACGCTCTTTCCTAGGCTGGCATTTTTTTTTTAATACTCACCGTACAAAATATGTGAAAAAATTCTCAACTCCGCCAATGGATACTTATTTTTAACGCCATCCCAGTTAAATTGGAATAGTAATTTATCAGAAATTATACGTCGCAATCCACCAGCTGTAAAGTTTTTATTGACTTCGATAGACGGATAAAAACATTTCTTCTGTAATGTAATTTGATTTAGATTTTAATTTTCTACATACCTAAGTATAACTAATGAAAAGAAAATAGAATTGAATTTAATACTTACCAACTCTAATTCTGCTTTTTTATTCATTCTAATTAACTGTTCCAATGCATGAAGAGCTTCTACTGTCTTAAGTGGTAGATAAGAATCTACAGTTTTTTTAAATTTGGCGATATCAACTGAAAGTCGAAATAAAAATAATTAATATAGTATGTAAGAAAAAGAAAATAAGTCTCTATTAAAGTAATATTAAAAATAGTCATAATGTAATTTACTTTATTTAATAATAATAAGACAGAAAAATACTAAATATTTCATATGGTTTCGATACATTTTGCATAAATACTTATGAAACAAAATAATTTACCAGCGTTTTCCTAAGTTTATTTATTTATTCAAAAATTGATACTTAAAATTGTAGACAATTTGTCTTAATGGCATACTGGACTAGCTAATATTATATTAAATTAAAAATAAATAAACTATTGAAGTGAAGTTCATAAATTATTCAATGTTATCTTGTTGTATTTAAGTGCCTACTAAAAGAACTGCATACTGGTGATCACGACTTTCATGAATTAAATTGTTCCTCCGGTCTCGTAAACACATAATCTATGAACGTTCCTCAAAATCATTTTCTTCTACATACTTGCAGAAAAATTTTCAATTGCAATTTCAATTTCCGTTTTAATGTTTGAAACATCACCAATTTCAAAATCATTATCGTGATCATCCACTTTTTCGAAAATATTACCAGAAGAAATATTTAGACATTCGATTTTATTGCGACTTCCAATTCGTCGTTGTTTTGGTTTGCCAGATGTACACCTCTTCCAAACAAGTCTTTGTTTGCTGTTTTTTAAAATTGTTTTAAAAAATTCTCGGCCTAGAGATTCTGTATAGTTTGCGTCAGCCAACTTTATAATGCTAAAAAAACATTGCAAAATCTTCTTAAAACTGTGCAATGCTTCCTTTTGTGATCCTTCTTCCCTTGATGCACCAGTCCACGAGCAACTATGAACAAATGATCGGGTAAAGAATGTATCCACTAATGTGTACGCGCATATTTTTCCATTTAAATTGCCACTAGTTCCACATATCTTGCTCCAATGTTTAATCTAATAAAATAAAGACAATTGAATACAGCATAAACATAAATATAAATATTTCGATCACTTACCATGGATGACATAAAACTGTTGTCCTTTAATTTCTCTTCAAGATGAAATGCCATTTTTTGATTATCAATAGGTAAATATGCATCATACGAGAGACCATCATCAACACTCATAATTTCTGTTGGTATTGTGGCAAGCTTTTTTGTCTGACAAGAACAACAGCATTTATTCGATCTAATCAACAATTTTTCCAACTTTGCGTCCATTCCAAAAACTACGGTCGATACTTTGGCTAACATTTTGTTGATGTTATTAAGCGGTAGTTTGCCTAAAATTATACATTAAAGTTAAAATTAATAACACTAAAGTTATATTGTAAAACATGTAAAAGAATAATAAAATATAATTAGCAGAGTTTGCATAACATTCCAAATATTAAGCAATAAACCGTGTTTCATGTAAAGTAAATCTAAAACTGATAGAACAATTAAAAATTACTACTAAGAAAAGACTAATTGTAATTGCGAAGCATTAGTACATATATAAATGTACATATGTACATTATATGTACACATTTTTTTTTTAAGATTTGAATGGTTTGTATCAAAATTAGGTGCACACTGTATCACAGCCTCCTCTTTTTTTTACCCGATTTGCTTCAAAAACAATAAAGATCTTACTCGTGGACTAAGAGATAAACTGTCAAAATTTCAGCTTTCTAACCTTAGCCATTTAGCCTGAATCTTGATTACGGACAGACGGACATGCATATTTCGAATTAGAATTTCACGGAAAAGACAATGGTGTTAAATTTTTTTTTCTACGATAAGTATTAAGGGGCGTTACAAACTCCGTACCAAAGTTATAATATCCTTTGATTAACATCATACTGCTATAAAAAGAACGAGTCAACTGCGCGGACATGTAAACATATCAATAATTTTTATCTTATCGGAGTGTAGGTCAATAAACAAATTCTCGACCGCTAAGGGTTATTTTTTAATTAATTTTTACAGAATTTCTTAAATTTCAATAATTTTTTTAAACCAAACTAACACAGGTTGCAAAGTTTTACGTACACCATCGACGACAAAAAGTTAACATCATTTTACTGTAATTTTATATAAAACACTTATTTTACTGTAAGATTGAGCGCATTTATTGTGACTGTGAATCAAAGAGAAAAAAAACAAACAAAATAGTGGAAATCTTAATTTAAATGATTATGATCAGATCGAACTTCTAAAATTGTTCCATACGAATCTGTATGAAGTCTCATCGAACAGTGTGATGATGATTGACAACAACGCCAATGAATTTTGTTTGCTGCTTCACTGTGTTTATAAAAAGTGAATCCTTTGTAGACTAGTTTTTTACCTACAAAAAATTAATCAAAATAAATTATAAAAATGAAGCAAAAATATAACAGACCAGCAAACAAAGATGATTTCTTTACTTTTGGTGGATGATTATGTTGAATATTATTACATTTTATGAGACCATCTTTGCTAACATTGATTGTTGCTCGACACTTTTGTTGCCTTTTCTGAGCACATCTATAGTACGATATGCCATTTCTAACTACACCACTTTTGTGAAATAAATAATCCATATGTACAAGGCCACCCAAATTTGTGTATTCCAAATGTGTCGTCATTTCTTCATTACTGAGTTCACGTTCGAATTCGGTTGTTGTAGTGGAATTCGTTATTATATTGGATTTTTCCGAAATGTCGATTTTGAATTGTGATGATTCATCTAAAAATATAGTTTTCTTTTAGACATTTTTAAAATTTTTTAGCGTAAAGGAATTTTTTTACTTAATATTCTTTTTGTTTTAATAGTATTTTAACAAAGTTTATTTAACAAAAAGAAACAAAAGTAGAATTTCTCATCATTTTACAAAAGTAAAATAATTTCAAAATTTGATGAAAACATCTGGTGCTTTCAATTTCTCTATAAAGAGTAAAAAAAACTTTCGTACTAAGATATTCTAGCAGACCTACAAATTTTAACACCATGTTCAAAGAAACAAAATCACGCTTATTATAATGGGAAAGAGCTACATGTATTACGCAATGTGTTTGGCTATCCTTATGACTATATATTTGCTAGAGATGCGCAATTTTTCGTAATGGATTTTAATATGCTGTTGCGGAATACTGATCTGAGGAACACTGATCTGAAAGGTACGATGGGTACTTTGAACCACCGTTCATTGGGCATACCGCCCTTTGATCTTCCCAATTAAAAATAAAACCAAAATTGATGTTTAGACTGTACTGTAAAGTAATTAGTTAGTACATTGAAGGGCGGACTTCTAAAGAAGTTCGAGTCTCTAGGCCACTAGTTTTTTGGGCCCTTTAAACATCCTTTTTTATATACATAATAATATAATAATTAGTTATTTTTTATGAATCACCTACACAGAAGCCAACCTAGGCTTATTATGCTCCAGTTAAATTATCTTAATTGACACATGAGGAGCTCTTTTCTTATGAAAAACGCTTGAGGTGTTCTTTTTACGGAAACCTTACAAATGCTCGTTATTTCATCGATATTCTTAAGCATTCCATTATTGAGATAATTGCCGTTATTAAACTGTTTTTAAGTGCAAGTCAACCCACCCGGCTTCAGAATTATTATTATTAATTAATTATTATTTTTCATATGCATAGTTATATGATTAATTATTATTTTTCGCGCCTAGTTTCAGCGATCTACTTGTACCTGCCATTCAACCAAGCAAGTTTCAACCCAGTTATAAACATTTTAAAAATAAATTATTATTAATAAATCAATTTTAATTATACAAAAACTTTTTCAATTTCAAGCTTATTCAATTGTTGTCTGCTACGAAGGATTCTCTGTTTGTGACGATTGTGAGCTGCGAAAATTTGGTTTTTTACTACAGTAATAAAATAATCATAAGTAGGATATTTTTTTTTCCAAGCTTCTGAAATTATAATCA
>JANSTT010017243.1:0-17888 GCA_026745375.1 Platyura marginata
AAGTTCTACAGACATACAAAAGGAAATTTTTGGTGAAAATGTAAATGCTCTGTCAGCTCGGTCTATTAGAGAAAGATACATTTTAACTAGCGTTCTTAATTAGTTCGCCACCACTGTACATATACGTAGGTAGAATAATTATTTTTGATAAATAAAAACATATTCAATAGTAAAACATAAAAAGTACATAACTAATTGGCAATTAGCGTTATTACAGACAAATTGCATTAATTTTCAATTGAAATAAAATAGATAGAAATTATTATGTGCTTTATCTAATAAATACACTCTTCCGCATTGTTAACGATAATTAATATTTTAAAATTGATGTAGAGGGATGATCTGAATAGAGAATATAAATTAATTGTAATTTATATCTCTTCTCATTAGTACATCATATTATAATGAATTGATTACCGATGACTGTTGATTTTAAATATATATTGGAAATAAAAATAATATTCATATATTTATATTTGTCAGCTATAGGTATGATGGTAATTAATTTGGACATTAATGGATATTTAATGAATAAAACTGAGTGCTAATTTAAATTATGTAGAATTTTGTTAAAAATACCTAACGGATTAACAGAGAGAATTTTAAGGTGTAAAACATTACTTGTCTAAATGCCCATCAAGCTTTAATCTAATTTATGCATAAGCGTTAAGCAAGTGCTTCTTTATGTGTTAAGACAGTAAAATGTGTTTGGAAAAATATTTTAAAAACTATAGACCAAAATATGGTCACCATTTTATACGCGTCTATTTGATTAAGTTTTCTAAGAAGTTCTTCTATTATATTAACCTAAAATATTTATCTGTCATTTCGCAATGTCCGATATTTAAGTTTAACTTGTCTTAAGTAGAAAACAATTTTTTAGCTATTAGTAGTGATTATGATTCTGACTTGATTGATATAAACAAAAGTGTTTCGTAGGGCTCCATTCTAGAAACTCTATTTTTATCTATATTTTTAAATGATACAGCTTTTAATGTGTGTATAGTTTCTTATGTATGCGCACGATATTTAAAGTTTTGTTTATTTTTCTTTGAATAAATTAAATGCTATTCACTAATTCTAATTATAAGTTTTTTGTTTGCAGGCATCAATGAAGAAACTCCAATTGAAACAAAAGTGTAGAAATATAATTTGATCCATGTGAAAAGTTTCCCAATTAAAGGAATTTTATATTGGATAGTTCACGAATTTTTTTTTTATAAAACGATAATTAAATACAAAACAAAAACTGTTTTTTTTTAATTTTTGTAGTTCAGTTACGCCAATAAATAACTGCTAACAGAATCGAACAAAATTTTAGTCAATCGCGGAAAATACAATTTATTCCAACTACTAAGAAAAACAAAAGTGTATTTTTAATTGCACATAATTATGTTTTTGCACGAAAGTATTTTTTACTTTTGATAAAGTAAAGAAAATTTACTCCCAAGTTAGATTGAAAATGGAACAGGAATTTAGTTGCAAAAATGTATTAAAACTTTTAAGTAAAAGTTATGATATTATCACCTATTTAAGTATGTACAATGTACATATATCTTAAGAAAATTAATTTTTAATATAATTAAATTTGACATATCTATAACGAAAAGAAAATTGTTTAAAAAAAACTAATGTTCTATCTTTCTATGCTTTTTAATTAACCCGTTTTTATCAGAAACTAAAGGAAACTTAGTCAAGTAATTAATTATCTTTAAAATAAACTTAGTTTCGTAAGAATCCATACTAAAAAATGTTGACCAGAGATCTAACTCAATTGATAAAGCCTCACCTAAAAAATAGACAGAACATTTTTTTTCTTTTGTTGGCCTTCATTTAACACCCAGGTTTTCTATGACAATGGCACACTTTTCGTAAAAAACAGAATACAATGAGTTTGATCCCAATATCCTTTATACATCAATGGATTTGTACATTCTTCTTTTTGCTTCTATTTGCGTGTAGTCCCGAAAGTAATGTCAAATCCACGGATTTTTAAAAAATTTCCATCCAAATTTCCATCTAATAAAATATACCAACTGCAATGATCTAGGGTTCTAGCGTCACTCAAACATTTTTCCCGATAAATATTCGAACAACCTAACTGAGGAAAAATGGTTTCGTAGTTTAAGGGATATAGATTTTTTAAAGATTCTTTATCGAAATAATAAGACTTAAGAAAAATTTGGAAAATAAATTTTAAAAACAAAATTGGTTTTTTCAAAATTTAATGAATATTTTTAATGTTTACGCTCACTTAATATTTCCGCAGTTGTTTCACAGATTTACCACTAGATTAATTTTTCACTTAAAAAAATTAAAACTACATTTTTAACAAATAAAGTTTGTCTATGATTGGATCATTTTTAGTTTTTTTTTTTTTACCTTACACACTACACTACATCAAATATATTCTATCGACTTTCACTATCAAATATAATTTTAATTAATTCATATTCATATATAAAGATTAATGCGAACTGACTAAATTAAAATTACATTAAAATATAATTATCCGAAGTAAATTGATGTTATTATCAAAATGTCGTCTTACTGATTGAATGATTGGAAACAATGCACCTCTCACTACACTAAATAAATATGGAAGCTTTTTACGGTTTTTTTTTATTTTTAAGTTGGTTACAATTCACTTTTTGTTAGAGAGAGTCGAAGCTTGATCCTTATGATTATCATATCATCAATGATAAGTAAAAATTGTAAAAACAAATCCTTTGTATAACATAACCCAAAGAAGGAAAAACTAGAGGAAGAAATCTTAGGCACAAAAAGTACGATTCAGTTTAACAGAAAATGGTCGCCATTGTATCTCTCTTGGGAGAGAAGTGCTTAATAACTTGTGCATTGTAATTCAAATTTGTTGACAGTTCTCTAAGATTTTTGATTAAATAAAAATGACGAATTCTTCATCCCCCTCATACTGCTGACATACCTGACGTTGTATATGCGTATTTTATTTCATATAATCAATCCTGTATTCTATTTGTCTCTAAGATTTAACGAACTAGTCTAAATAAATAATTTTTTTTTTTCATTTTTCTATCACTGCCTACTAAAAAGCCTGATAATTTAGATTTAGAATTAAATAAAAAAAGTATTCGGATTGAACTGACCCTACATATACAAATACATATATCTTTATTATACATATGTACATATGTAGGTATATTATCAAAATATTTATCTAAACTAAACATTGTTCAAAGGAACCAATAACTTCCAAAATATTTCAATTTAATTTTTGAGGTCAAAAATATTGTTGATCCATCCATCATTGTTTTAATAAATTTATGCGCTGAATATACACGGTAAATTCATAAACGGAAAATATTCCCACACATACCACAAACCACCAATATAACTCTAATTCTAATTATAGATGAAATTATATTCTACATTACATATTTACTATTTAGTTATCTTATTTATTTAAACTAAACATAATTTATATGTTTAACACGGAATTCAGAACTTAATGAAATAATTTATGTTCCACATTAGGAACACCTATGTTGGTATCCCGCACATATTTATACAATATATCAGGAAATGGTTATTCCCCCACATTATTAACCAGTCTTTATTGATTCAAATTATAATGGAAAATGTTTGTGGTCAAATCTAAACCATATCTAAACGCAATATTCATGTAAGCAATAATTGAAAATTTAATGTACAATTGAATTATGGATTAATCAAATTATCAGACGTACAGAATATGTAGTGATAAAACCGTACATTTTATTATTCTGGACATTGAAGTTCATTCCAGATATTTTTGTTCAATTGTACATTATGTTACCGGATTTTAGGGTATTTGGTGTGTTTTGGATTAGCAAAATTATTTAAAGGTTTTTGTGTTGGGCGTGTTATACGGAAATTTTATTTCAAATCAAATTGAAATTCATCAATAATGTAGATTCGAAGGTAGATACGGTAATAAAATTACTATAGATTAATAAAAAAGAAAAAAAAGGGGGAATCATTGGGGAGTCTTATCATCAACAGCTTTGGTATGCATAAATATTCAAGAAAATAAAGAAAATCGCTCAAAAATTCTTCTTGAAATCATATTGAAGTTCATTTGAGTAAATTATATTAATTTATTTCTTTATTTATTAATTCAGAATTGGTTGATTACAGCTGTCGGCCATTTTTAAGTATGTGAGCGTTAAAGTAAGAAAAGCAGAAACCTTTAATGATTCCAGTTTTAGTGGGGAGTAATATAACGATGTAACATGTAAATGCGAAGACAACAAAAATCCACATGAACCTTAGTAATTAGTAACTTAGTCTGTAACACTCCGGCTCAATTTGGGCATTACAATACTTAAAATTAAAAATGTTAAAACAAAACATTTATTTTTACGTTACTTTAATTTTTAAATAGATTTTTATAAATTTTACGGGAATGGGAAAAGGAATGTTGGCACGTGCTTTATAGTCCGGATGTACTGTGTTCCGAATGTATTTCCTTCTTCCTACTTGGTGTATATCTTCTTTGTATGTATTTCTTCTTGTGGTTAATGTTCCTTGCTAGTAATGTGGCTTCGTTTGTTGTAACTTTAAATTTGTAATTTATTGTAATGTCCATGCCTCATGTCCAAACCTCTACTCTGCTGTCTCTAGTCCAGCCAATCCGATATTTTAATTTGGCTCATAGAAATTGTACACACAAATGGTTGGTGGATGGGACATTGTCACGGAAAAATAGATATAGATATAATATAACACGAAATTTAGATTTTAATTTAACAATAATATAATAATTTAATAATAAACACAATAATCATGTGACGACCATTGAGGAACGTTATGTGTTCAGACCATGTAAGGTTGGAATTATCATCAAGCCTGATATTCTATATAGAATTAAATTTGTTTTTAAAAGTACGATCGCCTAATGAGTTCATTCATTCACATTCAACAATCTTGTTATAAAGCCATAGCCCATAGCAATACAGTGATCTTGTTAACCCTATCCGCATCCTAGCGTATTTGTGTTTGTTGGAGTCAAATAGTTAACGGTAGATTTGAAATTTGTACATAATCCTTCTATTCTAAATTTGGACATAGTGTTTTTGACTCGAAGAGGATTAACTTAACAACAATTTATCTGGATACCCCAGATAATATGTAGAAAGGATAGACATTTTTAGATTTACTGTCACATTATAGCGAATGGACTGAACAACCCTCAGATCAAAATTCTATGCACCTATGAAATCTTATCCAGCATTAGGGACAAAATGTATGTAGGTATAGCTAAAGTTATCTACTGTGACTGGACTAATAAAGGAATATTCCTCAACATTTACGTAAATTGTATGTAGGAGAGATTTTTTTATAGGAGGGTGCCTAAAGGCAACAACACTTAGGGCGTTTAATGGCCCATTGTGTCCCTTTATAGAGAAAATGGCGGATTTTGATTTAGGGGGTGGGGGAAGGGGGTGTCATTTTATGGATTTAACCAGCCTGTTGTTCTTACGAACTCCGGTATGCTATGGAGGTTCAGCTCCCGTAGGTCCTCTAGATATTCAAATTTGAAGGTCCCCAGGTGTCTCCCCCTTGTTCTATAAATTGCTGGGCAGGAGCAGAGGAGATGGACGATGGAGATGGATGGAAGACATCCTCCTCCTCCTCTCCACACGCCCTGCACATCTCAGTATCACTGTAGTATCACTGTTTATTGAGGTGTTTAAGAATTAATGTTGTCTTGATACGTGTAGTTTGAAAATATTCAATTCAATAACGATACGATACGATATGATATGATGGAAATATTCAATAATAATATTATTTTTTCAAAAATATTTTAAGTGTAAGTGAAAATATAACAATTTTTTACTTTTATGCAAATAATGCCTGATTTTGTTATTTCTAATAATAAAAATACTAATAAAATTAATTTCTATAATAAATAGCAGTATTGGGAAACGTTTTTGCGGGGACATTTGCAATAGATTTGCAACAGATCAAAACTGAAATTCGAAATTTTATTAAATTGAAATAAATTTAGTACTTAATTAATAAAATTTTTGTTGTTTTTATTATTAGTGAAATTAAATCTTTACATTAACTTAAAAAATAAAACCTAAGAAAAAGAACATCCCCGTTATAAAGCGATTTCTAATGTTTAGTGGGACGCCATTAAACTGCTATAACACTGGCACCAACATACGAAGAAAACAAAATTAATTGACATTTGGATCGGCCCTTTTTGATTGTTTATCAAAAAAAAAGTTTAATTTTTGATTGTAAAACTTATTTGTTAAATAGTCACTAAAATGGTATGTTTTGTATATTTGCATACAATCAATATTGTTATCTTGTGTATCCAAATTCTCAGCTAGTACTAGTTCTGGGCGATTTACATATTCCACACAGATGCAGCAGTTTGCCAGCAAAATTCAAGAAACTCTTGGTTCCTGGTCGAATCCATCATATATTGTGCACTGGCAATCTGTGTACCAAAGAATCATTTGATTATCTAAAAACATTAGCCAATGACGTTCATATAGTTCGAGGTGATTTTGATGAGGTATGAGTGAATTTTTTTTTCGTTTTTCCTGGGTTTAGTTTCATTATCCTATTTATTTTCTTTTTTTTTGTTTCTTTTTTCTTTGTATGTTTAGAATCTAAACTATCCAGAACAAAAAGTTGTCACTGTTGGCCAATTTCGTATTGGTTTATCACATGGACATCAGGTAATTTGATTGTCATTTTTTTTTGGAATTAGATTATGTGATAATAGGGACGGATAAATAAATTAGGTTGTACCCTGGGGTGACCCAGAAGCACTGGCACTTATTCAACGACAATTGGATGTTGATATATTGATATCTGGCCATACGCATAAATTTGAAGCGTACGAACATGAAAATAAATTTTATATAAATCCAGGTTCAGCTACTGGTGCCTATAATCCACTTGATACATCGATTATACCATCGTTTGTGTTGATGGACATCCAAAGTACTACGGTTGTTACGTACGTGTATCAACTTATTGGCGATGAGGTTAAAGTTGAACGGATAGAGTATAAAAAAATGTGAGTGGTGAGTAAATAACATTCGATCAGACCGTAATAAAAAAAATATTCAACTATAATTGTATTATTTAAAAAGAAAAATAGCTATATTTAAGATAAAAATCAATTTTATGTACACAAAATATTATGATTATCAAATAAACTATTCGAATTTAAACATAAATTTCGATTAGTATGGGAACCAACGATTTTCGTTTGAATCGTTCTTACTTTCATTCATAAAGGGCAGAGACTTGACCAATTTATAACAAAATTCAAACTTTTCCTGTCCTACAAAAATAGATTGTGTACATTTGTGTACAATTTTATACATTTCCGACAATCTGATATCGAGACGGATAAATAGCCTAGTCATTCCCATCCACGAGTATTCAGATGAATGAATCACTCTTTGTTCATGGGGTGGTGGTAGTGGTGGTTTGGAATTCTTTGTCCAATTCAGTTAAGTTTCACTGTGCCTCTACACAAAATACGTTTTGTGGTGGTAAAACCAATCTATGGATTTTAAGAGGAGTTAACTGAAACGGCTGGATAGCTGATGGGCGATTACCTAGCCGTTTTAAGAAAGTGAATAATGGCGCTTCAAAACCGCCCTTCGGGTCATAAATCCTAAATTTCTGAAGTGGTAGTCTTGGAAATATCAAAATTAATAGAAACGAGAGATGTCTAGTGGTATTATTGCTGCTGCCCTTATGACTACCAGCAAAATTTTTGGGGCGCTTACAAATATCTTCTAAGAAGGTTTTTATGAACAAATTTGAACACACATCGTGTCGTGTGTGTGTCCTCTTGAAGGAGAATTTTTCTATGTTAAAAATAATTTCGAAATTACTCCAGATCGGCGTAGCATAACCATGATCCTAGCCTTCATATGGATCAAATCTCAAAATCAAAAGAAATATTGTCCTGACCAATATGAAAAAAAAAAAATTTACAAAAAACTCCTTGGTGGAAGTTATACAAAAAAAACATGGAAACATGAGATAATTAGTAGGAGGCTTTCGTTAAGTTCTAATAAGGCAAACGGAGCATAAATGTAAATAGAATCTAGCTGAAGAGAAATAAGGATCGGAATCCACCCTTAAAAAAAATGGAATGCCTTAGATTGGTCTAAGTCAAGAGATGGTGGGTATCTTGATGGGATTTTCATAAACCGGCGAACCCCAAAATACTTATAAAGAGGAATGAAAGGCTCATAGTCACGAGTTCTTAGCAAATTTACAGGGAATTGCTTTAAAATCTCACACTCTTTCCAAAGTTAACTGATTTTTTGTCATGTGATGGCCGTGATTCAACTTTCGTCCAGCTCTTCCGTCAATAAATTGTCAATGTGGTTTTTTTCTCTATAGATTCATGGATTGGAAATTTAGTGGATAAATAAAAGACTCAAGCACTAAGAAGAAAAAAATTCAGCAGAATTCCCCGAAAACGATAATTCCACGAAAAAAAATTCCACAAAAGCGACAATTTCTCGAAAACGACAATTCCATGAAAACCCAATATATGTTTGTAACGATCGCCGGGTTGAATTGGGTTAAAAATCGCCGCGATTAACCTTAGCCGAGCCGGCGTTGTATTTTTCGGGCGAATTGTTGTTTTCGAGGATTTGTTTTTCGGGGAATTGTCGTGAAATACATATTCAGCTATGGTAAGAGGATCACTACCAATTTTTCATGTGCTCAACTTTTTTGAATTTTTGAAAATCTTAAAAACACAGAATTTATTGAATAAATAGATAAAGAGGACAAAAGAATCGAAAAGAGAACAATTTCGATCAGGATTAACAAACAAACTACAGGGTACATCGAAAGAATTGAATATTTTCACGTAACAATTTCTATATTCTTCTTTGATTTAATATTCTTCTTCGTCTTCTTCTATTTTCCATTCGTTGTTGTTGTTGTCGACTCGTCATTCGTTCGTATTCATTATCAGTGTATGGATATGATTGAAATTGAAAGGAATTTCGTACAGTTTGTGATTGTCCTGTAGGAATAATAATTTAGAAAAATTCAGACCCATTATTTTGTAATGAATTGTAACCTGATGGTATTTGAATGTGAACAGCAAGTTGAAACGGTCTACGACACAGTGGACAATTTCTCTTAATACATAGCCAATTTAGTAAACATGAACCGTGAAAATGATGGGCACAAATTAGTTTTTTTACACTTTTATTTAAATCAAAAAATTCATAACATATGGCGCAGCGTTCCTGTACATTGGTAATTTTGAAATTGGGAATTTTATTCAATTCAATTATTTCGTTTAAAAATTGTGACATTATTGCAATTTAATAATAATAAAAATAAAAAAAAAAAACATTGAATTGTTGATTGAAATTGATTTTCTTTATTTTGTTAATGAAAAGCAGCCGCATTTTCTTCGCTGTTAAATTTTTTAAACGTCCCTGTCTACCGTTATTGTTTTTAGCATTAATCGTCTAACTCTAAATCTTAAATCTAAATTAAATTCATAATTCCTATTCATCATCCATCAATTTTCCAATATCTGTGAATCTTAAAGCGACACGCCGTTGTTGTTGTTGTTGTTGTAGCGACTAGTGTCGTCGGTCATTACCTCCGTTTCGATGCCGACGAACTCCGAAGCCAAAGTTCCTCTGTTATGAAGTCCGTATAATTCTGAGGACAGCTAAAGAGGTGGGGTGTGCCGTGAGGAGCCCAACGTGGTTGTGGCAATTATTGGCGATTTCTTGGTCAATCGTATGCATGTAGCTGCGCAGTATTTCAGACCACCCCGATCTGACTAGTGAAAGTGACGTTTGCGTCTTTTTTTTAGCTGTATCTCTTCGTTGTAGACTGGAGAGGGGGGTGTCCCCAGCAGGACACTATTGTTTGTGTAGTCGTCAATGGGTTTTATTACCGCCGTTGTATGAAGCCATGGTACGTCGCCATCACTCTGATGCTAGTTGGATAAAAAAATAGAAATAGTCGAGAGTCCAATACGAACCGCTCTCTAGAGGCAAGACACAAAATAGAATTGGGATCCCAATCTACATAAAAAAAGAATAAAAAACCGGATACAAGGAGTACCACACAGATAAGTTAACTTAATATTAATAAAGTGCTATATAGACGTCCCTTCCTAGTCTGTTGTGTTCCTAGTTGTGACGCCCTTTACGAGTCGGGAGTATTACAGTTGCATCAGGCACCAGAAATATCTAATATCTATAGCTAATGTTAATTCGGTGAAATTTCTGGAATCACAAAAAAAACACCCAAATTCTCGCCAAAAAACATTTATTCACTAATATGTAGTATCAAAAAGACTTGTTTCCATATAGTCCAAGCCACAATCACAGATTACTTCATCGCCATCATCAATTTGACTTAAGTAATATTTACCCGTTGATGTTTCCGCATCGTATTCTAACTCCACGTCCCTAATCCGTTCGGCATGTCTCGAAACATCATACTCACACTCTACAAACGTATCCTTGAGATCGTCCAATGGCTCTGGTATAATTCCGTAATTTCTTTGCAGAAAATCGTAAACTTGTTCCTTTCTTGTGAAATTATTGAAAATCACTCGGGTCTTTCGTCGCATCATCTTTTCCATCATAAACGTTAGATGATGATGGAAACACTGAAATGTAACCGTATCTTCGGATGCACTGGCTAAATTCACCCAATCCTGTACACAATCCAACGGTGTCGTTGTATAATTGGCAAACATTGCCGGATTCGACAGAATGCCACGGGCTGCCATAATACCATCACAGTTAATTTTCGTATATAAATCATCGGCTGCCGTACGACATTTAACATCTCCATTGGCAATTAGAGGTATCGAAATTGATTGTTTGATTTCATGTAAATAGTCAATGTTTGATGGATCTCGAATTTTTTGCGTAGGCGTTCGGCCGTGTACGGTTAAAAAAGTGACGCCACATTTTTCCAATTGACGACATAAATTTATTGTTTTACTACGGAACAAAGACATTTTTTGGCAATTAAAAGTGAGACGACGCAACATTAAAAATTATTTTCGATCTTCAATTACCTTAGAGGTTTCTGTACCCGTAACTTAACCGAAACACTAAATGTACTAGAAATGTTACGTTTAATCGATAACGTCAGATCTCTAATCAATTCGGGATCATTTAATAGAGCACTGCCATAGCCGGTTGCAATGGCCCAACGTTGTGGGCATCCACAATTCAGATCAATTCCATCAACATAACTAGAGAGAGTGAGAGAGTGAAAGAGAGGTGAAGACATGTAAAAAAAAATTTTAATTTACGGATAAATCATTTCAGCTGCCGATACATAGTCCAAAGTATTTTTGGCAGCAAATTGTGCAATAACTGGCGTATCACCTAAGGGCAATCAATAAATTGAAATTGTAACAGAAACGATTTGACAGACAAACCAATGCTGGTTGAGAACTCATTGAATCTGGCTTTGGAACTCTGACAAAATGAATCGGCCATGATCATTGGTGTAAAACAGAGATCAACACCATATTTTCGAACAAGTGTTCGAAATTCTAATCTGTATAGTTTCTGAATTAATATCCAATGAAAGAATTACTATAATTCATAAATATGTTACTTGCTGTATCGAACCATTGGAGCACAGACTTTTAAGTAAGTCTTTTGAGATTTAGCATTTTGGAACAAATCCTCAATATTGGTTTTCGGTTTATTCTGAAACATTTCCCATTATCAATTCTAATCAATAAAAAAAGTGACAATTATTTACTTTATCCTCATCGTTATCATCAAGTTTTGGTGGAATCATTCTGGTTTTTATAAAAAAAAAAAACACAGAAATTTCATCAAAACACACAAATTGTAAACAAATCACCGTGGAGCGAATAAATTTGACATATTGATGGTGATGCACATGCGCGCGCTGCGTGTACAATTCTACTACACACCTTAATGGTGGGATCTATTCTTTTTCTGTCATATTCCTAAAATAGTTTTTTTAATGTTTAAAAGTTTTAAAAATTTCTTTTAACAAATTTATGAAATGTTAAATATTAATTAAAGAACAATTTTTATTTTTTACATTGATAAAACTTTGAAGATGATTAAACTAGGAAGCCTTCCCTTTAGGAGAGTTTAAACTTAATATTAAAAAAAAAATGAGTACGAAGGGATAGATAGGACACTCCCTTTAGAAATTTGAAATTTGTACATTTTTATGTATTGATGAGAAATTCTTTTATTTAAGTAAACAGTAATATTTCCAATTCATAGTGTTAAAGTAGTAGTGTAAAGTAGTGTGAAGTCGTAGTGTTAAAGTCCTAAATACAAGGCATGCTCGGAAATATAGTTAAAAATGTAAAAGAAATGAATACTAAGCCAAGGTAAAATATAATTTTCTTCTATTACAAAATGAATAGCTCTTTAAAAATTTGTTCACATTTTCCATATAAGCCAAACCGATTTTTCCTGGTATGCAATCGCAAATATAATTTTTATGATAAACGCTTGAGTTCTTGCCAAACTTCGTTGAGCTTTTTTATTATGCATTTTGTTGTTCATACATTTTCCATTAAAATATCGATTCTAGAAAGTCTAGAGCTAGACAATAAATTTTCATCTCTCCATAGTGTTTAAATCAAAAACAGGCGTGGTGGATTACTAAGTTCCAATAGAGAGTAAGATATTTTTTTTGGCAATGTTTCACATCACCTAATCAATGTTTGCGCATTTTATGATTTATGATTTTTAGTGTAGAGTTTTATCTAATTTTAAATAATATTCACTGAGCAAAAATACTTTGGTATAACTTTCATGAGATATCGTTCTCATTTGGGAATGGTTTGAGTCCTCTTTTTTTTCTCTTTATCGCTCTTTTAAGTTCTTACTATTTTGAGCGTTACACGAGACAATCAAACCTCGGAGTATGTCAAATAATTTAAGATCTCAACGACGCTGAACTACAGTCGAATAAATATATTATAAAGCTTCGGTAAGTTACAAGAGTTACAAATAAGGTACGTGGCTCAAGAGTAATATACAAAATGGGCGAAATCCCTTCCCTCACCAGCCATATTGAAAAATTGGTATTTTCACCCATCAAAATGAACGAATCTGAACTTTTTCATATTATTATTGTTTTCTCAGCCAAGTGTAGAGCTAAGGATTAGTTTTTATTTTTGGTTGGCCGTATTTGTAAAATTAGGAATGAAGAATGGACTAAATTCCATCAAAGGTAAAAAATTTCTATATAATTCCCTCCTACTCTACAAAAAACTTTCCTCAGCTCATAATAGATAAGTAAAAAAAAATAAAAATTAAAATAATAGTTATAAAAAACACGTCTAAATATAATCAATCATTTCTTAAGACATCATGTGAGTTACTTACACCCCAATTTATCGTGTATACAATAAACCTACATGTATGTATAGTATATATATATATATACCTTCACCAGAATCAGAAATAACTCGGTTCGGTTGGCACAATAATATATTTTTAAATAATTTATGGCGAGAAAATGCTACTTAATAATTCTCCTTCTTCACCACAAAGCACTTACATATCCATAAACTATTAAAGGTTGCTATACAATCTTTGATCAGGAAAATGAAATTATATATATATGATATACTTTACCTACCTACCTCTACCAACACCTATAATACACACAAAAGTCTAACGTTATAATTTTCTAATCTTAGTTCTATCGTGACTTGCATGTAAAAGGCATGGTCTATCAAAGTAATATTTTTACGAGGTAATAAAGCTATAAATCTCATAGTTACCCAGCCTTAAAGGAAACGAAAATGAGATTTATATATGGTTTTTGTACAACATCTGTACATATGTGTAACCAATATAAATACATAAACGAATAAGTTGAAGAAAATTGTGATATTGATATTTTATAGAAAAAAAGAGTTACAAACAAAATTTCTGGCACAAAACCGAACCCCATCACGTTCTTCGAATGACGTACAATGCTATATGTACATAATGTATAAGGGAACAAAATATCCTAAGATAAGAAATTACAAAAAAAGATGGAAAAAAAACCATCAAATAAATTAAAATTTTATTCAGGTGGTGTTAAATCGATCAGGAGAGCTCCTACATACAAGGGAATTTATACGAACGTATTATGGACCTATTTAAACCTATTGTGGTCAAATTTTACAATAAATCGAAATCGATTTTAGGTTAGGGTGGTGGTGCTTATTGTACCCAGCAGAGACCACTTTTTTTGGATTCATAGCTATTCCACGTTTTACTGTAACTCTATTTAACATTTTATCTCAATTGACATGACAATCGTCTTTTTGTGTGGAACAACTGGAGCACTTGATGTGTTTCCTTTTCTGGAAACCTTACAAATGCTCGCCATTCCACCGCCATTCTTGAGATAATTGCAACTATTAAGACTGTTTTTAAGTGTAATCCAAACACCCGACCACAGATTCACATCAACATGCCAGAGCAAAATAAATCATGTTTCATTCCCCTAGTCGAATCCGGTCTTAAAAACTAGTAAAAAAACAATCTTTCAACAACAAAAAACAAAAACGGTGAAGATTCCTGCGCTCTCAACCATTTTTTGGCAATTTCTCTCATCAACGATCAATATTTTTTTTTTAATGGAACCGCCAACCGTTATGAGGAGGAGTTCAGCACAAATTTCAATAGTTGTCCCGGCTTTTTTCTTGTGTGTATGTGGAGATCTGGTGGTGTTTTCATAATTTTCTTCAATCAGTCCACTCTACACTTTATATCGCAATTTTTTCATCATTATCTCTTTTAATATGTGGAGTTTTATATTCAGATGTAAAGTGTTTTCAAACTCCATTTTTTTGAGTATTTCAGTATCTATTAGATCCCCTTAAGATAGATTGAAAATTTTGGTTAATGATCGGAAGATAGAATTGCGGGTTTTGACTGATTACGATCAGTGATCATTACCCACGTTTAGATTGTGTTTTTAGTGTACTTTTTATAATAAAAATCTCTTCAATTGCTGGAATTTGTGCAGGAGTTGGATCGTTCAGTGTTGTGAAAATATATGCTTAGATTTTTTATACACGTTTTTTGTTTTTGTATATGCTAATTGCGGGATGTCAATTTTATATGTTTTGATTTTTGAAGAGAATAATTTTGGTGTTCTAAGATAATTTTTTTTTGTAATATTTTGTAAGGTTTGTTTAAAAGACGATAATAAAACAAATGGACCCAGGGCGAGAATACAATAACCATTCTAAGCCACAATTAATCAATACAAACAGTCAAGAAGATTTGAAAATTTAATTTACCTAATTTTAAATGGAGTAATCAAAATTATTGCAGCATTGTTTTTTTTTATTTTAATTAATTTTTATAGCTTTAAATTAGAATATAAAATTTTTAATACATATGTTGTAGAACAATAACATTTTTTGAAAGACAAATAACAAATTTAAGTGTGCAAGTTTTTTTTTTTATTGTTTTTTTACATTTTTATTTGGTGCAATTTAAAATTACTGTCTTTTTCATGGATTATATTATTAGGGTGGAGTACGATTGTATGAAGATATTCAAAACTAAAATTTGCCAATGCAAAAATCTTTGTTTAGTGTAATTTTTTGGTTTAATTTCTTTAGATTTTTTAATACAATTATTATCTATATACACCAGAGGGAAACTTCCTTATTCTATCCTTTTAAAATATTTCTATAGAAAATACGACTTTTATAATTAATTTAATATTGGAGCTTTCCTGAAAAAAAACTACAACTCCTTTGTGCAAAACGAAAATATGTATCTATAATAAATTCTACAATCAGGCCCTATTAAAAAATTGAATTTTTAGAAATTTACTCCACCATTATTATATAGGAGTACATATTATGGTTAAAATAGTTAAGCTTATATTCAGAGTTTTAAAAGCATCGTTTACTTAAAAATACCCATTCCCAACAAACTTATACAACATATTACATCTACATTATTATATTCAACCACAACCTACTATATAGTAGGTTGTGATTCAACTCGATAACTAAACTTTTAAGGAAATACAAAATACATACTTTCTTAAATATATATCACGGATCGCTTGGCAAAATGCTTTCATTACATTTTGTATTTGCGTTTGAAAATCTAAAACTGTTTTCCAATATTAATAGAAAATATACAGAGATCACGTACTTGCTTCATTTTCAGACTTTAAATTGGAATTAACAGACTTCTGCTTAGTTTTACATTTGAAATTTGATGTTTTCAGTATATGGTACCTATTACTATACTATACTATAATACTATAATAATATTGAAAGTGAATATACAGAGTTGAATTAGTAAGATAAATGTTATGTTCATTATATGTATGGTTATCAGAATAATTGAATAGAAAATGCAGCAGTGTCGAATTTCAAATAATAAATAAGATATGAAAAACATTTGTTACATTTGTTACTATGTTGGTAATAAAAGCAACAGATTTGTATGAAATGTAACCGAATAAACTTTTTAACATGGACGATTACATTTGCAAACAATATGACAGTTTAAAATCAACCATAATTAGGAAAATTCTTAATTTGTTACAAAATGTTACAATGTAACATACAGTCAGTCTAACAAGAGCGTGATGTCAATAACTTTTAAACACTTTTTTTTTTTTTAATTAAATACATATTTATAAAGTATAATATAGACAACGGGCGCAATTATATCAGTGTTTGGTCCAGTCACCTTCATTATCCAATATTGCCTGACAACGACGGTCCATATTTTCGACCAAATTTTTTCTATTGGATTAGCGTCTGTGAACCAAGATGGACAATCTAACAGTTGGATTTCTGCACTCTATATTTATGCTTGATCAGATCGCTTCAATTCAACGGTAGGTTTAAAACTGATCGGTTAATTACATTGCACGGTAGTTTAGAACCTAATGTATTTGTGAGGGTGTCTCTCATTTGCATAGCGAAATCAGTTTTTGAGTTATCGACAACACGCTCTTGTTAGACTGTACATATTTATAGTAATTAGTGACGCTCGGTAGTTAAAATTCATTAACATGAGAAATGATGCGCCAATCCGAAATTTAGGTGTATTAACCGTTATTAGTTAGTTATGGCCGCTAGGTACGGTTCAAAAAATGTATCCCTATATGCCTACAATTATAGAGAATAAAAAAATAAAGATTTAATAGGCCAAAAAGTTCCACGACCTACCGTTATGGCGATACAATCAATTTTGTGCAATTTCTAGAGTTTAACTTGTCTATTCTGTACATATTTTGAAAAGCTTCTTAATTCAATCTGCATAAATTTATATTTGATCAAGAATGATTAGCCGTAAACAGATGATTTTAATGACGCTCTTTTAACTTAATATACTAGAGAAGATTTACTACTTAAATAATGGGCAACGATCCTAGTTTTTAGTTGAAAATATATTAACATAAATTTTGTTCCAGGAAAAACTAAATCCAATACTGTATAGATATGTATGTACGTACATGTGCATATGTATATAATACCTATACATATAAATATGTTGTCATCCATAAAAACATTCCTAAATTTAATTTTTATATGAATTTTGTTTGGATACCTAATTTTTTTATTGCAAAAAAAAAAAAAAAAAAAACAGGAAATAAATAAAGGAAGTAAATTTCTCTTAGCGGTTGATGAGGAAATATGTTTTATATATAATTTGTTTGAATGAGGGAACGAACGTTGTTGAGACGCGCTGTGCTCAAACATTAAATATTCAGTTTTGTGGAAATTGGAAATATTTGCATAAAAGTAAATTAAGAACATCATTTTCAAATATAACCGCAATTCCGTCGTATATGTACATTGTATATAGCTAACTATATTGATT
>JANSTT010017244.1:0-17878 GCA_026745375.1 Platyura marginata
AAGTTAATTTAAAAAAACCAAAATTACATTTTTGACCATATTTCTAAAACTAAAAGTGATATGAAAGTTTTAAAAATAGGAAATTGAAAGTAATTTTTTTTTCTAAATTAGCTGTATGCAAAACTCAATTTACCCCTAAGTCCACTTAAGTTGTTTTAGTTTGAGACCACAGATATATAGTTGCTATGTCTACGTTGAGTTCTATAGTAAATGTGTAAAATTCTATACAAATGTTATGAAACGTTTTTCAAATCAATTAAAAACGTTAAAATTATTAATTTTAAGATCAAATCTATGGATTTCGAGGAGAAAAAATTTCTCTTTAGATTTTTCCAATTTTTCACATACATATTTCTTAGATTTTCAATAAAACTTCATTCGAATTCATATTTAAATTCATATATCCTAAACTATCATAATCCTACTACTACTAACTATTCATATAACCAGGAAACTACGGAGAACTTTTTGCTGTTTTGTAAGATATATGCAGATAGATTGAGAGAGCTTGGCGATTTGTCAAATAAAATAATTGTCTAAAAAAAAGAGAAAGTAATAATAAACAATAGCTCATAGTAGCTCATATGTAGTAAAAATTTACATCGAATAAATAAAAAAAAAAATAAATAAATAAAAAACTGAAAACTATGATTGCATAAAATATGTTTTTAAAACGTTGGGCAACTCCACCACCTGGTTAATAATAAATTCATTCAATCGAAATGCATGTTGAATGGAAAATAAAAATTCACAAATTAAAATTCACATTTTTGTCATCAAATATTTTTTCAATGTTTCACACAGAATAAAATAGAAAACTTGTAGGTTGTGACGAATTGTATGGTTACGAAAAAAAAAATGAAGCACCGTGAAATTTTACTCAATATTTTTCTCTGAAAATACATAACGTAAAAAATTCACTAAAATGATGGTTGGTTGGTCGGCGGCGCATATATAGAGAGAGCGGTTTTATTGTCTAGGGTACTTAAAAAATTTATTTATGAGCTTTACACGTACATATATGGTGAAATGGCCGAAAAGAAATAATTCCACAAAAACATTATGTATGGAAATAAAATATTTACCTAAAGGATCTACTCGGTAGACCATTTCGGGAATAACGGGGGACGTTAATGCCATAAAAATAATCCATAACAGCAAATGGCTATGTAACCAAAAACCTTGGACAGTAGCCATATCCAAATGGGTCATCCACATCACATACAGTTGGGAAAAATTTCAACTGAAAATTACTCTGTAACACATCACACAGACGAAAGCTTTTCTTTTTTTTTTTTTTTCTTTTTTTTTTCTATCTCTCTTAACTATTTTCCATAATAATATGACTGTGAATCAACACTACAACACTGAACACTGAATTTTTAAATTTTTACACAAATTACTAGATTTTTTATTTATTTTTTTTTTTTAACTTTTTTACAAATATTTTTTAACTACGTTTTTTTTGCACATTGTTTTTTTTTTTTTTTGATTTTTATTTTTTCATTTTTCTGTTTTAAAAATTATTCCATACGTATCTAGGTAAAATTCATTTTCTACAAAAAGCTTTTACTATATGCGGCGAAAACACTTCCAAAGTACTGGAACAAACTTTCGAAAAGTGGTTAGCGATGATAATGACAGATAGAGAATTTCACACTTGCTAGCTCAATTCCATGGATGGATACACTGTACGTATACGTATTTGTAGTTGTTCGCCAAACTTGTTTTTTTTTTCTTTTTCTTTTTCTCACATTTAATTCAATTTATGCAGCCAAACAAAAACGATGTGCAACTGAAAATATAAAAGTTAAGTTAATATTTTTTGTTTTTGTTTTTTTCCTAAATGAGAACTAATTTTATTAATATTCAGTTTAGTGTATACGAAGCATTCTTGTTGAACTTTTTATAATTAGATCTTAAATTTATTATCTACTTATGCTGATTATTCATTAATTTGATACCCGTATGTGCGTAGCGTTAAAGGGTATTATAACTTTGATTTTGAGTTTCAAATACTCCTTAATATTTATTGCATTTTTCGTAAAAATTTTAAGTCGAAATACACATTTCGGTCGATATGTCCACGATTTTTGGTCAAAGAGAATGATGAAGTTATTGGAGTGAGGGAGGGGGTTCGAACCATCTCTAGAGGGTAGGCATATGGTATAGGAAAAGCAAATAAAAAGTCAGAAACGTCACATCATAGCGCTACAATCGATTTCATATCATTTTTACGTATTCTATTCTAATCTATTCTTATTTATTCGGATTAACTTTCAAACCGGCACATAAAAAAAGGCATTAATATTCAAAATGTATGGGTCTTAAAGGGTTAACTTTTTCAAAAAAAATTATTTGCCAAAAAATGGTGGAAATTTCAAATAATATAAAAATATAAAGTTTCAAAACCATATCTTTAGCATTAAGAAAGTTCAAAATTGTATCTCTTTCTAAAAACTGCCGAAAAAAACGGTCAAGTTCGGTGAACTACCAATTTTCTTTAAATTTTCTTCCATTAAAATGACGAATGTTTTTTTTTAAATAGTCAACTTATGAGGATGGCATCAATCTTGTAATCAATAATTATCATAGTGCGGCTTAATGTTCAACTTTGACCTACTATTACTGAACAGATTTTGATAATTTTTTTAAAAGACGTGGAATGACCCCGTTTGAACATAGCTGGAAGGAATTTAAGATAACTCTAACAGTTTCAAAATTATTCGAAAAACACCACTCATGCTGAAGAAAAACGATTTCTACGACTCGTAGTAGATACATAATTAAAAAATAAGCATTTTCCTTATACAAAACATTTTTAAACCCAACCGTTGTAGCGCTACAATCGATTTAAAATAATTATATTTCATTATTGTTTTTGTCTGACGTCGCAGAACCCCATTGTGTGAGGTCAATGTCCTAAAACACAATGAATGATGGTAATATTTTTACATTATCAATAACATACTTAAGTAGACCTCAACTAAATTCATAAATCGATTTTTTTTTTTTTTCATTATCTAATTAATATTATCCACATAGTAAATATACTTGAAAAGTGTTTAGTCATTACAAATGTGATGTGAATTCTTTTAATTGCTTTTCACAAACCTAATTATGGTCTCCATAACTCAAACAATCTCTACATACATGTATGTGTTATGTATGTACGTACATATATAGATTATACCTAGATACTATATTGGATATAAGTGCAGAAGAACTAAGTAGAATAGATAACCATAACCACAACACCCATGCCATACCTCCAGTGTTGAACGGCCAACATATAACAAAACCAATAACCACAAACAATACCAGAAAATGAGAACAACCAATCATTCTATTAAGAAGTAACAATTCATCTTTTTATCTCTTGGAGTCGGAGTTTTTTTTTTTTTTTCTTTTTTGGTCTGTGGGACATAAATAGATAAAAAACAGATATCCAATTATATATAGTTATGTATATATATATATATATATACTGTAGGTACATACTATGTGTATAAAAGAATGATTGATTCATCCCGTCACGCACACAACGATAGATGCCATAAAAATTAATTACCGAAAAAATAATTAATGCTACTTTAAGTGGGGACGTCCTTTGAACCATTAAAAAACAACCGAAGAAATTATAAATCTTATTGATATTCTTTGGGTGTGCCGTCCTCTTCGGCTTTTGAACAATGTTTTTTTTTTTTTGGTTTTTTTATATAATTTTTTTTTTTTCTTTATTCTTCGTCTTGCAGTACATTAAATGTGATATTACAACTGGAGGCGACTATGGCACACAATCAATGCCATTGTTTACATTTGTAATGATTTTTTTGCTCTGCTATAGCGCTGGCACCCATTTTTCGAATTGTTTGGCACACAACATTTTGGGTTGAATGATTTTGATGTGAGAGGAAACATTAATTTTGACCATGATTATTTAAAGAAGTTAAACTGAAGTGGTTAAGAAATGTGAATACGTTATGGGTTATGGGAAGGAAAATGTTAATTTTGTTTTTTTTTTGTATTCGTCCTATTCTTAAGAAGGAAGAGTTTTGAAGATTATCGATTATGTATATTTCCCTTACATGAAAAGTTTTTTTAAGTATGTACATATATTATGTGTGTTTCTAGTGATTTAAGAACTTTTGAGATTAGTACCACGATTCTGGTTCGATGAGATATTTTTCTCACTATGAAATGAGATATAGTGAGAAAATTATCTCATCGACCCAGAATCAGGGTACAGTAGTTAAGTTATTTCTTTTAAATAAATCAAGATCTTACTTTATAATTTATTATTATTTAAAGAAGAAAAAAGAATAATGGGAAGAAAAAGAAGGTATTGATATTGAAGCAAGAGTAGGAAAGGCAAACAAGCAAGACGAGGAAAAGAGAAGTAGACGTGCAGAAGGAAATGTCCAAAGGAAAAAATTAGAAAGACGAAAAATGAAAAAAAAATAAAAGAGGGCAGTATAGAAAGACGAGCAAAATAAGAAAAATGAAATTTAATCCTAATCCTACCAAGGTGTGTCTTTGAGACACATTTAATTTTAAGAAGGGTTTTTTAATTACTACCGATCGGAGGCTTTATGTATTTTATCATTCGACATCGAAAAGAGAAGAAGACGTGCAGAAAGCAAACGAACAAAGAAAAAAATTAGAAAGACGAACAATAAAGAAGAAATAAAAGAGATCAGTATAGAAAGACAAGCAAAATAAGAAAAATGAAATTTAACCCTAATCCTACTAAGGTGTGTCTTTGAGACACATTTAATTTTAAGGAGAGTTTTTTATACATATACCGATCGGAGGCTTTATGTTCTTTATCATTCGATATCGAAAAGAGAAGAAGATGTGCATAAAGCAAACGAACAAAGAAAAAATTTAGAAAGACGAAAAATAAAGAAGAAATAAAAAAGGGCAGTATAGAAAGACGAGCAAAATAATAAAAACGAAATTTAACCCTTTGAGACACATTTAATTTTAAAAACTCTCCTACTCATTTAATAATTATATTACCGATCATTCGACATTTTTAACGTTTTATCTATATTTAAATTTAATGAAAATAAAAATTACTGGCACAACCTACCAAAATAAAAATAGCTTTGGTTTGGTTAGATTAGGGTTAATAAAATATCTAACCGATTTATTAAAGGTAATCTTACTGAAATATGTATACAGAAAATGTGGTTATTTTTAATGTCCATAAAAGACCATAAAAACTTACCGGTGGCTATGCATTAAAAAAAAACGCAGTTGCTACTAACTACATCTAATATCACGTTTCTACATACTAACAAACAAAAAATTTCCCAGCCTGGAAAATGTTTTTGAAGAGAAATTATTATGACAAAAAAAAGAAAAAAAAAACCATCGCTAAAATTGAATTTTTCCTTCGTCTAATGTGCCCCACATTATTACAAAAAAGATAGAGTTATAAAAACAAATTACTTTAATAATTTCTGTAATAACGGCAAAGCATTAGCAGAATGGCATGTCAATTAAAGTAGGTATACATACATACATACATACATACATAGTATAGTGAGAGAGGTATATATATGTATATATCTAGAGAGACGAAAGATGGTTGTTGGCACTTTGATGTTACCTTGATGCTTACCAGCCAAACTACTCCACTTTAATTGACATTTTAATATATATTTCATTTAATCGGTTAGGTGCTGGTTGTACTTTTCCCCATTACCGTTACTGACTTCAAGATAAATTATATTAACACAAGAGCATTAGCGAAAAGAGATTTGACATGATTTTGATTTATTAGTGTTGCTGTTAGACGGTGCTCCCATAGGTCTTTTGATTAGATTAAGCAATTAAATATAATTTTGAGATTGTTGGTGATTCTTAAGGAGTAGAATAAGTATATTTCTATATAATACAATAAAGAACATTTTTGTTAAAGGGTACTTTAACTAATTATAAGCTAAATTCCATAAAATAACAGTTGAAAAACTGATTAAGTGGATTAATTTCAGTAGAACTCGATTGTCGCTGGTATTTCGTTTATTGGCCGTCATGTATCATTGTTTGTGTATAAAGATTTTCCTTTAATTTTTACTGAAAATCGATATAATTTTTACGCTTTTATCTGGCTTATTATGAAAAAATACAGCCCTGTTCGTACGTAGTTTTTATCGAACTTAATGCTGCCCAATTATGAAACGTAATTAAAATGCTGCTCTGTGTCTGCCTTTTCAGATATCGATTGTAATATGCTGAAAATTGACTCATGACTATTCTCTAGTTATACTAGCTTCAAGGCCGTAAATTTATAGGAATTTTTTATCTGATTACCTGATTCTACCTTCTGTTACCTAGTTACAACGTTGCCCTGTCTTCATTTTGATATATCGATTATAAAATGCTGATAACCGATTTCTACTTCTCTCTATACGAGAGTTTCAAAGGGCGAAAATTTATTGGAATCTTTTACCTGATTACTTGATTTTACCTTTTTTTTTTAAATATCGACTATAAAATGCTAATAACTAACTCGTGGTCGGGCTATTTTCACTTTTCTTCAGAGCTGGCTCTTCGAATGGGAGGAAAATTTCACCGGAAAAATTGTCTATCGTGTATAGAGAGGGGCTTTATGTGTAAAAACTTTTCCAAATATACAAATGAAGCCCAGATATAATTACGACTTTCACATTACTCCACCTATCGTTCCTCGTTACTGTACAGAGCCAAAAAATATTTATGGGAAAATTCCATAGAAATTGGTTGACATTTAGTTGGTAATTATTACTAATTATTGACAATAATAACCATCTGAAACGCACATTTTACACAAAAATTTGTCATGTCGAATTAAAATAATTACAAAAAAACAATTAAAATTTTACGTCGATAAATTTATTTCCTGCGACTATAAATTTGCCATAAAAAAGGTTAAATTTTGCAGACGATGTGCCCATTACGTTGTTGATTTTATTTCATTAAATAGACGAATTCTTTTAATTATCAAAATAAATGGGCGAACAATTTTCTTAATTACCCGATTTGCCTATATTTCGGAGCAGAACATGCTAATAGAACCGAAAATAATGAGTCTGTGTGCAAAATCAAGTGTTGTGTATACATAATTCCTGGACGATCCCTGATGATGTTGATGGCGCAATGTGTTTTCTGGTTATTTTTACATTCGTATTTACTGGGTGCCCGTGACATTGTGAACTTTAATAACGGTCGAATGTTTCCAATTATAAAACATCATCTAATTAGAAAGTAATTTTTTTTTTTTTTACCATCTCCTTGTGGGAATTTTCTAATTACAGGAATTTGCTTATTATAAGAATCTTAATTAACAGGAATTTGTGTGGTCGGAAACCTTCGTCAAACAATGTTTTCATGAATTTTACAATAAATTAATCCATAGCCAGTGTGCTACATTTAACCCACCTACCGCCATCAAGTGTATACTTTAAATTTTGTAGTATATACATGCAGTATCTACAGACTGGATGGCATTGTTTTTTTTTCTCTTTTTTTTTCTCTTTTTTTTTTTTTTGGGAGACGAGGTAAAGGGAGACATATTATGTGCTTCTATGTGTTAACCTCAACAGTTTAATTTAAACGAAAAAGCCCAGAGTGAAAAAAAAAACACAAGAGCCAATTGTATTTTGCATAAAAAATAGTCCAATCTATTGGAGAAGTTCAAAAAGGAAGAAAAAAAAAAATTCGAGAAAAAACTACAGCGAGCACCTTCTCTATACAAATTTTTGTCCTGCATATTTTATTCAAAATATTTCTCTGTAGTAAAAAAGAAAGGAAGCTGAAGGTGTTTTGAACAAAAAAAAAAGAAAATAAAATAAAAAATGAACTTTTGCTGCTAACGTAAGCGTAAACGAAAATACTTACATCCATATATACATATGTAGCTAAGGATATAGGTAACTATGTAAATGTAGCCAGTAGCCAGTAGCGTATCCAAGGGATTCTTGATTTAATATGAATCAGTAATTTACTTGTATTTGTATATGTATAAATTTGATCAATTTTATCAAGCCTTTCTTATATATTAAGTGGAACCTTTTGGTATAGACATCTGATTGATTTACCTAATATAATCACAAATCGAATTAAGAAAATGGAGAATTTTACACTTTTCAGTAAAACGTATGTCAACGTCACTGAATAGAGCTTAATAATTTCGTAGACGGATTTCAAATGAAAAAAAAAGAAGAAGAAAAACCTAGAAAATCGGTGGAAAAACTTTTTTCCCTTTATAATATCGATATTATTCGGAATAAACATTTTTGTGGGCTCCGCCAACAAATATTGTCAGCAGAGAGTTTCGGTTATATTTCTTCAATGCAATGCTCATTCATCAGGAAAAGATGTATTGTATATTAAGGTTAGGGGGTGCGATCATGGCCCATCGTGTATATAATATGGGAAACACCATCAAATAATCATAATATAACGATATTGGTTCAGGAAGAAATTCGTACATGGAAAACGGATGAAAATAAAGCGTATTTGCACGCCTGTTCGATCATATTAAATTGAGTAATTGAATTGTCGCAATATGGTATCTAATATAAATGGAGCAAGGATTTATGAAGTACAAGAAATTTTTGTAGCTACTCGAGCTTACATAAGTACTATATACCTACTTAGGTACAATTGAGATAATAGAATTCGATAAAGTAAAATGCTTTCAATATTTCGATTATAAGATTGATGTTGGAGGAGAGAATACCTACTGTATTGCATTTTGTAATAAGATTAATTCAAATTCTGTTAAAAGAGGCAGATTTTGGCGGATTTGTGGTCTGACTCATTTTTCATATATATAAAACTGAATTTCAGAAAGGAACAACTTTCTTAAACACATTTTATCTTTATTATCGAAATACATGTTACCATTAATAAATGGAAAAGTGGATTGTACAGATTAGCTCTATTATTTGAATTTATTACTTTCAGTTAACTGAGATCAATATCGTTCGGAAACGTAATTTTATTGTTTGTTTCGATTTTGTATGTTTGTATATCATTTCCTTATCAACATTTTCAAACATATAACTACAATCAATTCAATAATGGCTAAATAAAACTAATACACAATAACACACACAAAAAAAAAACAAAAAACAACAAAAAACAAACTAAGCAATGAATCTTATTTTCACAGCACACTTAATAATCATCCCGTCACAGTTTAGAAATTCATAGCAATATAAACGCACTGAGCATACTGATAAACCAAAAATAAAAATCTCTTTTTTGTCAAAATATCAATACAAATAAATTTATCATAAAAACAGCAAAACTAACAGTATTGCCCCTAAAAATATACTACAAAACCCATAAAAGAAAATCGTAAAGAAAATAGTTTGACAATATATGAAATCCGGGGAAAATTATCATCAAGCTCAACTATAAGGAAAATATTATTCAAAAAAAAAAAAAAAAAAGAAAAAAAAAAGAAAAAGAAAAAAAAAAAAAAAAAAAAAAAAAAACTCTCTTAATGGTATACTATCTGTTTGACCTAAAATAACATATTCTTTGGCCATAAAATCTGATTCATTGCCTTAAGTATAGTGGAAAAATCTTGGTCAACAGAGGCATTTATACATATTTATATCGAAAATATCTTTAGTCATGTCTCTATATAAGTAATGAGAAATAAAGTACATTTGAGTGATAAGTACGATATATTTATCCATAATTTGTTTTTCTTTTGTTTTTTTTTTTTTTTTTTTTTTTTTTTTTTCTAACACTCACTAACTACATATAAATAATGTATATTTTTTGAAAATACAGAAAAAAAAGGAGATGAAAAAAAAAACCCCTCTTCTGGATATAATGTTCCAATTTTTCGATAAAAGACGAAAACGAGAAGGAAAAAATGAAAAAAAATGAAAAAAAATAAAGAAAAATTGATTAATTTGAATTACATCGAAATACTTATACGGAAATGATTGATTTAAACTTCAAATAGAAAGTTGATCGACGTTGATTTCTTTAACAAAAATTTGTGCTTTGTCATACTTTTTCGGGTAGTACCCCCCCTAGCACAAGCTATTTTGAAAATAATATAAGCAAGTCGATAGAGGAAGGACTTATGTGTGATACTATACAAAAGATTACTCTGACAGAATTGATTTGAAACATAAGGCTTTATTGCTATTCTATATGTTACTGGCAGTATTGGTTTTGTTATATTTTCTGTATGTGTATACGAAGAATAAGAAGCAAAGGAGGCACATCAGAGAAATCATCATTTTCCGACATGAATACAAAATTATTTATATATATTGGAAATAGTCACTTTTTGTTCTGTTATTGATTGTTTACTCCCAAAAGCAAAAAAAAAAAAAAAAACAAACGAGAAGCTAGAAAAATAACATTTTCCGCCATTTTCGAATTAAGAGAAAGCCTTTTTTTTCTTTTTTTTTCTTTTTTTTCTTCTCTTCCTCTGTGAAGAATTTGTTTTTTAGTATACCAGTCGGAACATATTTGAGCCAATGTTTGTATATATAGGGACGCATTGATTTTTCCTCAATACGATTTATTACTTTAACTGTTTTTCATTCAGTATACAAAGAAATAATTCATGTTTCGAAGGGATAATTTATAAATATGTGAAGGCTCTTTCATGTTTCTGAATATTTGATGGTGTAGGTGTAAGTACCTATACATATATACATACTATTTGTTAAGTGTTGAAAGCAAGATGAACTGTAAGATTTACATACATTCAATATTTTAACTTGAAATTTATATTATGATCTTTGTCCACACAAAAGCAATGAATCAATGGAATTGTTTTTCGGAAATATTGTTGTTGTTGGAACAGTTTGTATGGCTTTATAGGTAAAATATAGTTAAACACAATGTTGTTAAACTTTATTGATTGCTATGCTCAGAATAAATTATTTAGTGACATATGGTAAAAAATATTTAACATTTTCATGATTACTATTGCTGTCAAAGGGATCATTTTGAGAATCTATGAATAAGTAAATCACTACTCTAAACTTAAGTGATTTAAGATACCAATAGTATACCGTAGTCCTGCGGTTTCCAACGTTTGTACCCCAAAACAAAAACTATTTTAGGGTTTGTAATCCCATCAACAAAAACTTGTCATCATTTTTTGATAATTTAATTTTCAAATAATTAATTCAGATTTTAATGCGAGCACTGGGCTTGATTAGATTTGAAACAATTCTGCAAAACCAGATTTTATTAATGTCAATTTTAGACGTATTAAGTCCGGTTTAACTTCAATTCTTGATCGGCACTTGTTTTTTTTTTTTATTGCAAGCATAGCTGAATCCATATTCTGCTCTTCTTTTAGGCCAAAAACTCATTCAACAAGTTTTTGTTGAAATCGCTCTGAAAGTTCAATGGATTGACCCTTTTTCCTGGACAGAAAAATCAACTGACAAATGCAACCTCGGAAAACGGATTGCTTGGAACTATAGAATAGCTAAAACATGGAATACAATAATAGAGAGAAAGTAAAGAAAATGTATCCGCTGTAAATGCTCTTTATGCCTTAAACCAAGGCTCACCTAGCGTTCTGGTGCCAATGATGATGACAGATAGAATTTATTTGTTTTGTCTGTTTTTGCACAACTTTTTTTTATAATAGTTTTCCTTGGGTAACCCTTGGCAACTGGCTTTTTACCCCTAGGAGTACGCGTACCACCGGTGGAAAATACCTGCCGTAGTCAGTTATCATCCATCAACTAGGAAAAAAAATCAATTTTTCTCAAAACTCAGCAGTAAGTGGAACTTAGTTTTGATAGTGAATTCTTGTCTTCTTTAGGTTAAGAAGTCGAACTGTATGTTATTAGGCTAATTTTAAGTTAATATTTATTTATTTGACATATTAATCACGTTTAAGTCAAATAAGTATATTAACCCTACCCATAAAAAGGAACGGCTTCACTGCGAGGACACTGGTCTAATGCTACATAAAACGAACGGCTCCGAACATGTTAATATATCAATCATTTTCATCTGATCGGAGTGTTGGGCAATATTATTAAAAAAAAAAAATCGCAACCGTTAAGGGTTAAATTTCAATTATCTTGGAATTGAATATAGTATGAATTATGTAATTGCTAATATTGATAATATTGATAATCAAAATACACTTAATTTGTATCCAAAAGTGTATATATATACAATTCGCAAATCTCAGAGTACGTGTGGTCGTACAATAAAATATCCCTGTCTTGATATAGTCGAGTAAAAGCAAAAATGTTCACAACTGAAATACGATACCTTTGACCGCTTACAAATCTCATTTTCCAAATAACAAAAAAAAAACCAAAAAACAAAACGAAAAAAAAGAGGAGAAGATAAAATATGGAAATACTCGGTGTATTATTTAAAAGGTTAACTAAGTGCTCTGTAAAAAGCTTTTTTTAAGATTAAACAAAAAATACGCCCTTTAGAAAAAATGATTGCGATATGACTTTTTTTAGAGAGTAATGTGGTACATGTACATCGTATATATGTACATAGATATATACCAACTATTATTTAGCTAAAATATATGTATCCAATTATGGAGCTAAAGCTTTTATGATGGGGAATAAACTGTTGGATTAAGGCTAAATCTTTTCGGAGGACGTTCTAAATCACAGTAAATAACAAACTTGAGTAATGCCACTTTAATTCCGTATATATACAAATATATATATATATATATATATATATATATATATTGTTTGTCATTGTGACATATTATTAATAGCTATGAATTAATATAAAAATATGATTTTTATTTAAATTTTCCCTTTTTTCATTGAAATTATTTGTTGGTTGTATTTTGTCGTAGAGCATTGATTAATATTGGCGCCTTTTTGGAACTATAGTTATCTCATATTTTGCTCGTTACTTGTGAAATGTTTTCTTTTTTTTTGGACAATAAACATAAATTGAGTTCCAAATCTATTGCTTTAGGGTAAGAAACAGCTAAGTCCAATACCTGTTGTGTTGTATATTGAACATGTAAGAAATAATGGCTGCATCTAGAATATCTAGATAATAAAGACCATATTTTTAACCCTTAAGCGCAAAACGGGGAGTCCGTTGGCAATAGTCCGTCCGGAGAGCAAAAAAAAACCTATAACTTTTAAAGGAAAAACTTTTTCAACCGGAGTTTTTTTTTACTATTTTTGAAGTTTTGAAGTTTTATAGAAAAAAAAAATTTATTTATTTTTTTTTCACAACAATTGTTCCGTTTTTGTTATAAAAAAAATTTGCGCTTTAGGGTTAACAGTTAAAGACACTCTGATGTTAGGTACAAAGGTACTCTGAAATTACATGATGCTGAAAATCACTCTATCTCTTAATCGTACTAATTTCGTCTTATAAATAATGTAGATACTTGGAAAACAAACTTATTTGTATATATAACTTTCTTGAAGACATTTCTTTGTTTTATCATCACCCATAGAATTAAATACACATAAACTTTACCCATTAGACTAAAATTATTCCTGAAACTTTAACGTCCTTCTCAAGCTACACAAATAACCTACACATTTTGAGAAATTTCAGTTATTGACTATCTGCCCAGCTAAATTTTTTATACTCTCAATATACTTCTTCTCAATACATATAAAGGCTGTCCATACAATATTTAGTTCCATCTTTATTTGTCCACATTTCTCCATAGTTTCCGATCAATTCAACTTTAATCTGTACATTGATTCTCATTCCCTCTCATTCCTCTTAAATCATTCGCATACACTACACATTTCTGGAAGGAAATTATTTCTTCGACATTCGGTATGTATGGGAATTTGTGATTCAACTAATAGAAGATAAATAATTGTTTGGTAGATGTTGCTGAAATCCCTAATCAAAAATTAATCGTCCTAAGGGCATCCTTACTTTATATATAACAATGCACATTATGTTATAGACTGACGTTTTATCATTTTACTACAGTTTTTACAAAAATCCAGAACATACTTAATTTCTTCAAATTTACTACCCTGAAATTATTTTGGCAGCTATAATATAGATAGATAGTATACTATACCAACGCAAATATAGTCATAAAATCAATGAATAAATTGTCCACAATAAATTTCCACCAATTAGGTACCGTCTCTGCTAAGGTTCTCGAAATTCATTAATTCTATTAAAATCAGGAGCAAAAAAATCAAATTAAAAATATTTCTGGATATCTATAAAAACAATTTTCTGCAATCGTTTTCAATCATTTTCTAAGGCAATCTAATAATTGTTTGAAGATGACTGGAGGAAAATTAATTTTGTATATTGTCGAATTTTTAGGGTGCCATAGAAAATATATTTTGAAAGTTTGGGTGGTCTTTCAAAAAATGACTTGAAAACGTTGAACGATGAATTTTTGGGTTAATATATGATTTGTGGAAGACACTCTTCATGCCATTAATTTGAATTTGTATGGATTTCTTTTTTTCTTCTGACAAAAAGTGACTTTTTGTCCTGATACAGTCAGAATATCTATCACTATGGAACTATGTATGTAGGAAGAATTTCTTCGGGATCAATATGTGAGAAAAAAATCCACGTTAAGTAAAAAAAGAAAGGATAACATAAATTGAGATCGTACCTACCTTTGGAAATTTTATTTCTTTTGAATAAAACCTATATCCCAAGCCTGTTTATTCTTATTTGTTATCCGAACATTACACAGATCCTTATTAAAACAAATACTATCATAAATCTAACTAGAAGTTAACTCAAATATACATTTATTACATCGGTTAGATATGGCTATAAGATTTTATCAAGATGATTTTTTTTTTTTTTTATTTTTTTCCAAAAACACTTCAAGATTAACGATGAATCCAGTCAAGATTTACTCTTTCCATCTAAGATATAAAAATTCTTTGTTAACATTTATAGATTTTCTAACTTTTCTAACACATTAATCAATGCATATTTCTACTGACTGATTTAATCGTTCCCTTTTTTTTTTGTTGGACTTGGCTGGATTTTCCTCGTACGCCCACAATATTTCAATATATAAGTATAGAAAACAGCATTTAGACAAAACAGAACACAGAACCAGAGGCAGACAAATGTATTGTACAGATATATATATGCTATGAACAAACGTTCCTCTATACTATACATCTCCATATCTCTATTATATTAGAGATACATTAAGAGTATTTTTGAGGAAAAATTGTCTATATATGCTTCTAGCTCTAGATATAATGACAATATACTTGAAGTTATATTAAAAAAAAAATTAAAAATAAGAACAACAACCTCATGATGGCACAATGCCAAGAAAATAAATTAAAATTGTAAGCGATGTAGATAATAAACTTAAGGTAAATAGCTAACGCACCTTGTGTACGCATTACCTACTTCGTTCTAATTAATTCCTTTAATAGTCCATTATTCTCAGTAGCTGCTCAAGACACCGGCAGAGAAATTCCGTAAAACATTAATGTTTTCGAAACATCTTGATAGAGGATATACTCTTCAACATGATTTATCTACACTTCCATTGGACTAGCCAAAAACCGTTTATTTCCAAACCATATAGGAAAAACATTGTACAATTAATAATCCATTCAAATTCGCACTGGTATCCATACGTGTATTTATATATCTATATATCTATATATATATATATATATATGTATATATGTAATATAAATGTTTTGTTATTCACACAACACATATACTTATGTACAAATAGTGGCGAAGAGGGCTTTTATTAATGCTCCACTACATACATATACATATATGGATGTACTAAACAAAACAACAACAAAAAAAAAACAAAATAAACACACAACAAATAAATTTCAATCACATCAATGCACGAGTAACTAACCACACAGATTAACCGAAACACGAGATATTAATTAAATATACGTGAACCGCGTATCCAAAAGTATATCCGGAAAATCATTGACTATTTGAATTTGAACCGCATTGAACGGATACACGATCAACACGCCATCGATATAGAATACCAACTGAAGGAACGATGAATGTTGAAAAATCTGAAATGCGTTCAAAAATTTTTGAATTTTCATACCAGCTACCAATACACATGTACGCGCCAATACAAATACACATGCAGTCGAAACATCTGAAAGATGTGTGAAATGAAAATATCGGAAAATACTCATTGCGCATCTTTGTCAGTTCGGTGCTAACGATATGAAATTGTGTTTGGGACTATATGGGACTAGATTGGGACTCAATAACCTGAGAAAATCTCTGTTATTTTTTTTTTTTTTGGTTTTTTTTTGTTGACAATATGAAACACAAATGTATGCAGCGTAAACCTATCTTGACTATAAGAATTAGAGATGAAAATTGGTAATGCTCTGGTGGTGTATATCCAATGTGTGTGTGTGTGTGTTGGTGGGGAAAAATAATTTTCACCATTCATATGCAGTTGTATGTATTGTATGTAGTTGTAGTAGTAGTAGTAATAGTAGTAGTAGTAGTATTAGTAGTAGAAGTAGTAGTTATGAGAAAATATAATATTTGATTCGAACAATATTCCCATTGGAAATGTTTCTCTTGTATTTGCTTTCTTAAAGAACTTTAATGTGACACACATAAGAACAAAGTTTTGTTAAATATTAAGCATACGAATGGAATAACTATATATATATATATATATATATGAGTTAAAATGGCGATGCTTTAAGCTTCAAAGGCATTACGTTGGATTAATGGTTGAAAACCATTAGGACGAAAAATTGTGAGTAATAATCATCGGTATTTTAGTTACTAAACACACACATACATATTTGTATGTATGTAGATGGTTTTTTTTGTTTGTTTATTTATTTATTTTTAATAAATATAATGGTAAGTTTTACTGGAAAACCATATTTAAAAGGGGGTACTCTGATATGCCAACATCATCTATAATAAGTTGCTATTTCCTAAGTGTATAGGAACGTGAACGTTTGTTCTCTATATAGATCTCTATAGATGATGAAGAAGAAAAGCCAGCAATGGAATGGAATGTGAAATTTATACGCAACACAACGAAAATCATATTACAAACAACAATTTGTTATGAGTTTTCTTTTGCCTTTGAAGTGGTAACAAATTTTCATTATATGTATACCAGGTTGTTGTGTTGTTGTTTTTTTTTTCTTTTCTTTTTTTTTTTTTTCGTGTATAGTAAACCGCACACATACCTTTATACGTTGGTACCACACACCTGATGGAACGGGATATGGAAGTGAGTGCGGTAGAAAAATTCATTTCACTGATGCTGGGTGAAAACAAAACGTTGTGTATGTAACGAAGCCCTACATATATGTACGTACATATGTAGAGTACATAGTTATCTCTAGAGTAAAACATCGAATATGGTAAAGATGTGCAGGTATTCCGGTACATATACATATATATGTGGGAAAACCATTGGATACGGCATTGTAAAATGTTATGAATTCACAAAATACCAGACAATATCCCTCTCCTCTTTCCGCTGAAACAATCCATAGGTTTATTTCATTTTCTAATTCTCATATTATACGGTATGATCTTATTTCGTTATAAATTTATCATTATTTTAATTAAGAATAAAAGCTCCGATATAATATGGTTTGTGTGTGTGTGTGTGCAGAGACAGTGCCAAATTTGGGGATTACAACTCGATTGTAACTCGAGGGTTGTCGCAATTTTTTTCCGCATAACTCGAAATTCGCGTAACTCAAGTATCGCGTAACTCGAGGGATGCCTGTATTTATAAATATTGACTAATACAGTTAATTGATTTATGGAATTTGGTTGGATTTTATTTGCAAATTGAGCAATATATGTGTTGCTTTTATAGATGTTCAGTCCACAAAATCTGATCTGGCCACTAAATAGGTTAAATTGTATGTATGAC
>JANSTT010017245.1:0-17876 GCA_026745375.1 Platyura marginata
AAGACTGATCGATTGAAGTGGTACGACATTTGTTCGGGTTTGAGTTGTGTCTCGAATGTCCGTTTGTGTGTATTGGTGACATGAAGGAATCTGTTGCTTTTGGGTATCTTTATCGTTAATATAGATACTGGATATTGGTTCCAATTGGTCGTTACTTTTCCATTGATTTTCCTTATTAAATATAGTTTGTGTGTGAACCTGTAATGTCACAATGTTTATAAATTATCCGATTAAGATTAACTTAAGAAATATGTATACGTATAGTTAGTTTAACTTGTTAAAATTGCTCGAAAAACAATAGGAATCATCTTATACTCTTTGTTAATGTACGCTACTTACCTGTGGTCTAAACTCATTTTCTTTTCTTTGATCTAGAGTATGAAATTCTGTATTTTTATCGATGACGACACGAGGTTTATAGTTAGGCATAACTTCCGATTCTTCCAGATGATTATAGATATTATGCTTAGTACTTGCTACCGGTGGATTGATATGCATATCAACAGTTTGATGGTCTGATCTTCGAACATCAGTATTTGTTAATATTGTCGGACTAATAATATTTGGCTTGTTTCTGTACTCTGATTGCTCTTTCTGTAGAACTTGCTGTTGTGTATAAGATGTATTTGGTTGTGGTTGGGACTGACGGTTTGTTTCTTTTTTTATATTTGTTCTAGAGATTAAGTGGTTACTCCATGTCGTAATACCATTTGGAATAATGTGTTGATGTGAATCTTCCCTTGTTACGTTCCATGTAAATGGCTTAGGTGTATTTGGTTTTTGTATTTCTGTTTTTTGACCAGATTCGTGAGTATTTTGTTGAAAATATGAATTTCCATAACGTGGAACTTCTCCTCCCACAACTGAATCTTTTTTATAATCAAAATCATTTAAATCGTAATTAATTTGAGATTGACCCATGTCTTCAATTTGTTGTCCTTCATCATACTGATTACTTGGTATAGATGGTCTATTCCCCGTCAAAACAATTGCTGTTGGATAGACTGTATGTTGTTGTAGTTCTCTAGTTTCCTCTTTGGCCATCGTTTCTCGATTGTAAGAAGGCGGACCAGGTACGGTATGATAGTTATGCTGACTTTGTGACTGTTCTTGATAAAAACCACTTTGTCGCTGATTATTTAAACTTTGTCTTTGTCTTACATCATCGGAACTTAAAATATGTTTCTGGGCCTGTTGCGAGTCTTCCCTATTCTGATTATAAACATTTTGTAATCCACTGTGGAAGTTGGATTGGGAATTACTAATTTGTCGAGATGCACTAAAGTCATTCTGTTTATTGAGTTGTTCGAGTTTTTGAGCTACACGATTTTCAAACCAATTTGGTTGATTTATTTGACTTCGTAGCAATTTTCCACTATTTTGATGAATTTTCGTCCATTGATCTAGATCGGAATTTAACTGTTCATATTGTCCAGATTGACTGTTGTAGTTCCTTGGATGAAAAAAAAAACAAAATTATATAGAGAAATGAAATATTTCATGTTATTGCATTACTGTGATCCAAGATTACCACTTGCAATCATTTGTGACGATTGTTGATATTGAAATTCTCTACGTTCTTCATGTAATTTACCGGGAGCAGCATTTGAGTTTGTAATTTTCAAATAAACAAGTAAACAAACAAGAAATGGTGTTATCTTATTGCTTGACCTCATTGTGATGTCTCTCTTTGATGTTAATCTATATTTTGTATTTTGTAATTATTTATTTTTATTATAAAACAAGGACAGGGTGTTAATTAAGATAATTGTTTAGAATTTAATTTTCTATTTTATGAATAATATTATTTTTAAATGATGGCCGACGGATTTGGCCGATTTTCTTAAAATGCGCTAAACGAATCTTTAGAGAATTTAATAGATGAAAACATCTTAATTTTGAAGAAATCAGTATACAGCAATTTTTATAATTGTTTTTTTTCACTAAGCACACAAATTAACTCAATTAAGAATTTCAGAATTTCTATAATTATCTAATAAATCACATCACATCACATTGGTTTATTTATTAATTAATATAAATGAAACAATAATTATATAATTTTGCACTCACATTAATTATTTAATTAATTCTCTCTCTATCCTCATAATATTCTTAAGTAGCGACAACTTAGCGAGCCATACGTTATTTATTGCGTTGATGAAATAGAACTGAAAATGTTTATCGCCAATGTACTTGAATCTTTTGGATTTTCTGCACCATTCCAGATAAGTTTTAAGTCAGGGGTCAACATGCATGGGCGCACACACTGGCATACGTGTCAATTATTTTAATAAACATAGATATAGATAATTGGAATATCCCATAATTTGTATATCACATCTATAAAATGTAGCCGAATAATGCTGTCCAGTTAGAATAAATAGCTCACATACAAACACGCAGCTAAATTATGCGCTTAATATCTGAAACAATCAAATATACCCCATTATACTTATGACTGGTAGCTAATGGGCCATATTCAACCGCCGTTCATAACAAGGCGTACGTGAATGGAATAAAATATGTGAAAATACCACATATATATCTAATAGACACCCTAACAGACTGAAATCAAATCTATTACCCATAACGTTTGGGGAACAGCTCACAATGGCTTCGTTTGACTGCACAAAGTCCTCATCCTCACGAATCATGGTAGATTCGCTATGGAGTATGGTCGAATCTATCGCTTGCGACTGTAGCACCTCCGACCAAACAATAATACATGTCGTCACGAAATACATTCTGCGCTCATATGCTGGCCCCATACACGATTTCCTAGTCGCCTCCACAATAGCGCTGAGATTCTGAAATTCCTGACAGTGCAATGATTTCATTAGAACTGACGAGGCACCTCGTGCAATAATTAGTATTAGTGTTTTAAGGATAAATTTCTCGTACGCCAAATAAATAAACGCCGCTGTAATTTTCAAGGTAACAAAGAGAACTTCATGATAACTAAATCTTAAATGATCGTCATATTTTGGTTTTTCCTAATTACCAATAATAATTTTATTATCTGAGATCGACTAACGTAATTTCGATTTTTTGCTATTCTAAATCTGTTCCAAGTATGGGGTCGGGTTAATTTGTTATCTTTATTAGTCATTCTAAAAAATTTGTTTGAGGAAAAGAAATACCTAGTGATTAAATTGACTGATGTTTTACACGATCTAAATTCAATATTAATACTAGAGTTACATAATTTATTAATAATCTATTGTTTGTATTGAAACTTGATTATAGAGAAATAATTCATCCCTGGTGAATTTAAAATATTATATATTTTTCTCTATTGATTTCCCACAGAAACCGGCAACAACTGTACGATTTTTTGATCGATCTGACTACTACAGTCTTCACGGTGAAGATGCACATTTGGCGGCAAAAAGTATTTTCAAATCTGAAACATGTGTGAAAAAAATGTCTCCCGGTGACATTCAAGATTTGGATTATCTATGTTTGAGCAAAGGAAATTTTGAGATTTTCTTACGTGAATTGCTTCTTGTCAAAAGTTATCGTGTAGAAGTATTTACCAAGGTAAGGTATTTAAGTGTGGGCATTTCAATATGTAAACATTTAAGTATATCCTTTTAAGGGTCGTTCAAATGAATGGTTTCCCGAATTTAAAGGTTCACCGGGAAATCTAATTCAATTTGAAGAAATGCTGTTCAATAATAATGAAATAGTAATGGGTACTGCTATGATCTCATTAAATATGAAACTCGATGGACAACGACGAGTAAGTAACTTTCGATTCGCTCCACTTTTTGTTTGTTTGGTTTTAAAAAAACGGTTTTCCTAGTACATCGGAATTGCTTGTATTGAATTAAACGAAAGATCTATATCGGTAACGGAATTTGACGATGATGATTTCTTCGGTGAATTGGAAGCATTAATCGTATTGCTGGGACCTAAGGAATGCTTACTACCTGGAACCGATGGAGAAGTGAGTAATGGGTTTTTGCAATAATTTTGGTTATTAATAGGGCATTCCATATAGTTTGCTCGAATTAAAACACTTTTGGATCGAAATGGAGTAATGATAACGAACGTAAAGCGAGCATATTTCTCTATCGAAAAATCAGATCTTGTACAGGATCTCAGTAGACTCTTACGATTTGAAAAGGGTCAACAAGAAAATATAAATACTTTACCGGAGATATCAAAAGTTCTGGCCATGTCTGCTCTTGGTGCAGCATTGAAATTTCTTGATTTGATTAGTGATCCCTGTAATTTGGGACACTTTGAAATGAAACTTCTTAACATTAATAGGTAAATAGAAAAAAATTAAACATAAAAAAGGAATTAAAAGTTTTGTTCGGTCATAGATTTGTCCATTTAGATGCAGCTGCTGTGTCAGCATTAAATTTACTGCCCAAACCTGGAACGCCAATGTATTCATCGACTTTTAAATCGCAAAGTATATTGGGCGTTCTCGATAGATGTCTAACCGCACAAGGTCATCGTTTAATGGCCCAGTGGATAAAACAACCATTACGAAATGAGGAAATAATTAAGGATCGTCATGATATTGTTCAATGTTTTGTTGATGCCAGTGTTACCAGAGAAGAATTGTGCAATGATTATCTTAAGAAATTGCCTGATATTATGGTACAAATTTTTATTGCAATTTCAGAATAATTTTCGATGTTATTGGATAAATTGTTTAGGTATTAGGAAAAAAACTTATGCGAAAAAAAGCATCTCTACAAGACATTTATCGTTTGTATCAGGCTGTAGGTAGAATTTCGAAAATCATATCAGTATTGACTAGTGTGGAGAATGTGGCAGTTGAAAATGTTTTAGTGACTCCTATGAAGGATACTATTGGGGTAAGTAGGTACATACATATTAATATGTACATCATGACAGAATTCATTCATTCATTGTTAAAAATTCATGGAATCATCATAGAATTCATTCATTGTTAAAAAATCATATTAGACAGATCTCGTTGCCAATAATGACGTAAAATAAAATGTATATTTGTAGGATCTAAAATTATTCAAACAAATGGTCGAACAAGTACTTGACGCAGACAGCATGGAAAAGGGGGAATATTTGATAAAACCAACATTTGACGATCAACTAGGCGAAAAGAAAGAAAAGATGAACCAGCTAGAAAATAAAATGAACAAATTACTACACAAAGCGACAGATGAATTGGGTCTAGATGGAATCAAATTGGAATATGTTTCGCATTTGGGTTATCATTTTAGAATTTCACTAAAGGACGATGCGGTTTTGCGCAAAAATAGCAAATACAAAACATTAGATGCGATTAAGGGAGGTGTTCGATTTACAACAGAGAAATTGTCCGATCTTAATGAGGATTTTAATCAGGCCAAATTAGAATATGAAGAACAACAGCAATCGATTGTGGATGAAGTTGTTAGAGTTTCTCGTAAATATAGAAGCATTTTTGGAAAAAAAACAAAAGTACATAAAGAAATGTTTTCTTGCAGTTGGTTATCTTTCATCGCTTACAATTCTTAATAATCAAATTGCTCAATTGGATTGTCTGTTGAGTTTTGCTGTTGCTGCTATTTTAGCTCCAATTCCATATGTTAGACCACAAATGTATTCTGAAGGAACTGGTATTTTAGAATTGAATAGTCTACGACACCCATGCATGGAATTGCAAGATGATGTTACTTTTATTGCTAATAATGTAGTGTTTAAAAAAGGTTTGTTTAATGTTTTGTATTTGAAGACTACTGCAATATTAATACCAATCTTTTAAGATGATACTCACATGTATATAATTACTGGTCCTAATATGGGTGGTAAAAGTACTTATATTAAGTCAGTTGGTGTAGCTGTTGTTATGGCTCATGTTGGCGCATTTGTTCCCTGTGAAGAAGCGAAGATTTCAATTGTTGATTCGATTTTAGGACGTATTGGTGCTAATGATAATATTAATAAAGGATTAAGTACTTTTATGGTAGAGATGATAGAAACGTCTGGAATAATTAGAGTAAATATAAATTTTCTGTTATGTTCATCCAGGAGACATTAAAAAAAATAAAAATTTTAGACTGCCACATCTAATTCTCTAGTTGTTATTGATGAGTTAGGTCGAGGTACGTCAACTTACGAAGGATGTGGTATTGCTTGGTCAATTGCTGAGTATGTTTTACATAGATTTCTTATATTTTAATTTATCCATTTGTCTCTTAAGATATTTGGCACAAACAACAAAATGTTTTACATTGTTCGCAACTCATTTCCATGAAATTACCGAATTGTCAAAAACTGTTTCAACAGTTAAAAATTGTCACATGGTGGCGATAGCTGACAATGAAAATTTTACTCTTCTCTATCAAGTTAAGCCGGGTGTTATGGACAAAAGTTTTGGTATTCATGTCGCGAAATTGGCGAGTTTTCCGAAGCTTGTTATTGATGTACGTACCTAATAATTTAAAATGGACGTTCGAACTATAATTATCTTAATTAACAGGATGCACAAAAGCTATATGATGAAAGTGAAGATCACTATACACAACTTAAATCTCAAGAGGATGAAGAGGCTACTCAGGTATTTTTGAATGCCGTTGAAAAATTAACGTCCGTCGATTCAACTTCTGATGATGATATTAAGAAATTGGTTGAAGAGATCACTTCACAGGTTCAACATTCTCACAGTAAATATTTTCGATCTGCTTTTCCAATGGTTTTTAAGTGAAGCGTTCCAAAAATTCGTCCAGGTAATGAGTGTTCTTTTATTTAAATTGAATTATTTTAAATCAATTGAATTATTCTTATAAAAAATACAGATTAAGTTCAGTTCTGATTATCTTTAATCATCAAAATATATTAATTTTTTTAATAAATTTCTGATTTTGGTAAACCATCAATATGTCTGTTCTGCCATTCAGCTACACCCCAACCTTTAATTCCATTGACATTAAAATTGCAATACATTTCAACTATTCTACTCTCAGCATGTTCCCCAATAAAAAATTCTAAAGATTTTTCAACCTTTACCTGTACAACGTATCGTGTTTTACCTTGAAAGAAGAAACAATAAGAAATTGTAGAAATAATTCTTAATCCTTAATTTACCTGTCCAAAATGTAAACGCATAGTCTTTCGGTGGATCGCCTTGTTCTCCATGTTGATACAGTTGCAGATCACAACTCGTAATTGAACGATTTTGTCGTGTTGTTCCAATTGTTATAAATCCAACATCAAGACTAGAAAATGAAAATGGCATTGACACAACACCAGCACTTATTCGGTCTCCATTTTCTAAATGAAAGAAATGCATTGCATATCGGTGATAGTTTCTCCAATCCCTAATTTCACCAAAAGAATGATGCCTGACGGATGTTAGCCATAATGGATATTTTTCACCATCTATTGTTACAATTCCTTTTATATCACCATATTGTTCGTAATGTGTCAAATGCTGTCTAGAAACATGTAAAGCAAATGATAAAATTCAATTAGAAATACAAACAATTAACTAGCTGCAATCGGTCGATATTGTTGAACAATTGACGACTCCATGGTTCCATAGCAATTGCTCTGGACAAGGCGATTGGGTGAATATTAGCGCCTACATTAAATGATGGCAATTTGGTTATCCATTCTGCATCAATACAAACGTCAAATATTTTTGATTCTGAAGATTCAGTTCTGCAAAAATTTGCTTTTACATTTTTTTTATTGTATTTAATTTTTCCAAATACTTCATTGTTCCATTATATTTGAGCTTCCACAATTTCATTGGAATTTTTGGCACTAGTACCATGCCTTCGGCACTGAATGACAAAACTTTTGATTCATCATCGTCACATTGAATCATTGAAGTGTCGGGACATTTTGGCAATACCAAAATCTCATCACCGAATTGAGGTATTCGAAGGATACAGTAACCACTTGCATTTCCATTTGTTCGTAGTGCCATTCCAAATGTTAAGATGGACCTGTCTTGAGCCATACCATTGAAGCAGATTGCGTCATTAGCCTTTAATTTGACAATAATAAATCCCAAATTTAAATTTAGCAACGATATATGTATAAAAAGATAATCAAACTATCCCATCCTAAATAGTTGGAAGACTTCATTAAACAGACAATTAATCTGCTTTTGCAATTGTCTGATGGAAATGGGCTTTTCATAAATAAAAAATGTAGAATTTATGATTTTTGTCTATGACTAACAATTACACATAACAATATAAGCTCTTAAGTCTCCTCTAAGCAATACTTACATGACTGTTACTTGATAATGGTTGAGGTTTATCCAATTCAGCATCGGTTGCACTAATACCACCACGTTTGCGTAGTCTTAAGTAAATGTAGGCCAACACTAATTTGATATGGTAAAATTTTGCACTTTGTCTATAAATTCCAAATATTGGCGATTGATATTTGACACTTTTTCCATACAAAATTAAAATTAATATAATAGCAACACCAAATTGAATTAATAAACTCATATCGATCATAATATCGGCTCGGTTTATACCAAAATAATGTTGAGTATTCCTTAATTCGATTCTTAATGTCGCCAACAAAAAAAATATCTTAACGATTTATGATAAATACCAAAATATGATTAGATAAGTTCAAATGTTTATCGGATTCGAAATATAAATTATCATTGCTAATTTAGACTGTATAGTCGATGTAAAAATGTATAGTCAGTTTAACTGACTATGTAATACCTGATATGAAGATAATATAAAAATACATGAAAATAATATGAAAATTTAATTAATTTAATTCTCTATCGTTTTGCCCTTATTGGTTTTTTTAGAAATTAAGTTAATTGAATACAAATGATTAAAATACTTTAAAAAGATACATCAAATTGATTGTAGCGCCATAACGGTAGGTGTTGGAACATTTGGTCTATCATAGAGATTTTCACAAGCTTTTTTCTCCTCTTTCTACTGAATATATTGAATAGTTAGGTTCGTATAGATTGAATAGTTAGGATCTATTTAAATTTAAAATAATCTTCTCCCTTATAAAAGACCATTTTAAAATTTTATTTAAATTTCTTAGTAAATTTATTCATTATACATAATTATGTAGTATAGTAGACGATTATTCTTACTCCATAATAATAACTAGTTAAAATACAAATATATATATAACTTATTATATTTATCATATGCTATTACATAGACCGTATAAACATTTTGTTTCTTTTTTTTTTCTTTTTTTTTAACAGAACTTTTTTATTTTTAAATATCTATATTAGACATTTTTCTGAGATATATCAATAACATTTATAATTTATATTTATTTTCAAATACTACTTACTTATTGTTAGTAAATCTATATATACTCGTAAATGTATATTTTTTTTTCCATAGACCTTTCCTTTTCGTCTGAATTTACAGACTTTTCTACGTTTTATCCATTTGCAATATTTTTTTTTAATCACTCTTGACTCTTAATTATTAATTTAAAAATAAAGTTTATTATAATTTTGTTTCGACTTAAATTTAGGCTATCGGTTTTATTGTTGTTGTTTCTCACTAATGGCGGAAATGTGTTAGTGCCAAAAAGTAATTTACCCTTTTAAAGAAATTTTAAAATATCCGGAATATATATTTGTTCATAATTAAGACATCAATAACGAACGGTTGTCTATTTAGGCTCAATTAATTTCAATCAATTTAAGTTTTTTTATGTCGAAAAATTAATAATTTTCCAACTACAGAACATTTGAGCATTGAATCAAAAACTACTTAAGCAGAACAAAATTTTTCAATTATTTCCCAAAAAATTATTATTAAGTCAAAAAAAAATCATCTTGACCAGAAAAAATGAAGGGTAATTTTGTTAGTCAATTCTTCGATAATTTTAAAATTTATTTTTATAATTTAGTTTTCATTTAACAATTGAAAGCTTTTAGCTAATTTTAACAATAATTTTACATTTAACGTTTGCACTAGTCAAAGATTAGAAGCAATAACACCGGTGGCAGCCCGTGAATAAAAATGGACTTTTTTTTGTGGTTTCTTATGTATAGGTACTATAAAGCGATAACTTAATAAAGAACAATAAAAATTAAATTAGGTTGAAGTTTAAAGCTTCTTGCTTATGATCAAAATTCGAAAATTTATTTTACCCTGAATCACACTCCAAAGTTTCAAGATGTCCGGTTATTTGTCACGAATTGCCACCGAATAACATTAATAGTTTTTGAAACTAATATTATAGCTGCCTTTATTTACAATAAATAATTATTTGAAATTTTATTTATTTTTCTTAATACATACATTGTTGCCCTGTTTCAGGCCGTTTTCCCAAAAATATTGTTCACAAAATTTGGCAACCGATTAAAAAAAAAAAACAAAAATTACATCAATTTAAGAAAAATAGAAAACAATACATAACGAAAATAATATGAAATGTCCACTAGCTAGAACAACTATCAAAGTAAATTAATTTTATGTCTAGCTATTATTAACAGCCGGCTAAGATTTATTCAAATCGGTTTTTGTGTATTGGTAGGAAAACAGCTGTAAAAGATAACATTTAACGTAAAATAATTGTTTGGGTGTTTAGATTATTTAAAAAATACATTTTTTTTAATTTATATTTTTAATTATTCATAAATCGTATATTAATCTTAATCGTATGAAAACAATCGAATAGTTTTCGATTTACCAATAATGTTTGGAAGTACATAATAATTGATTTGGATGAATATTTTCAAATATATTGCACAAAGCACCCGTAAACATTTTTTTTTTGAAATGTATAGATTTTCATTATCCCTAATGTGACAGCTCAAGTGATTTGAATTTTTTCCAAAAAAAAAAAAATAATATTAAATATCCATTTAGTATCGATGAGATTCTTTCTACATCTACCTACAATACTACATGTTGATCATTTGTAATATGAAATGGAATTTAAGATATTTTCAGACAGGATTATAACTATTTTTTTTTGTCAAAAATTATTCCAAGATATACATTTTTTTTATGGATAAATTATAAATTATGATATGTGACAGATAAAATGTGAAAGGCAAATGATATTCTACATCTATACCTCTAATATATTTATCTCTAGAAAATTTATTTAATTTTTTTTCACCCAACATTTACCAACAAAAGACTATATCGTAGCTTTTAGGGTTATCATGTCATGACATCAGGCACTTCCACTTCAATCCTTATAAAATATTTATTTTTTTGATTTTACATTATTCATCGTTTTACCCATTAATAATATTCTTATCTTTATTTAAACCAAGGCCTTTTATAGTCAGCTCTCAGACTCAATACCATCTTTTAGATTTTCGCCAGTCTCTGTGAGTGCTCGATTCTTAAGCCATTCAATTTCTTGAAGCAGTTCCATAGTCTCGTTGTCAAAATAGTCCTCTTCAAATTTTAACTCTTGATGGTCATCGTTTACATCCCATTCCAATGAATCGGGCGTTGAGATATGCGACCAACTGGCTTTTGAGGAATTTCCATTTGGATGGTTCAATGGTTTAATTTCATTACATAAATTAATCGGATTGCGATTGCAACTTGATGTATTTCTAGATGAATTTGATGAATCCTCATCATCTTCGCTGGACATTTCGTCTATCGTAATTTCTTGTGGTAAAATTAACCACGATTGACTATTTCCATTATTGTACTCGTGTTCCCATTCCAAATCAAGTGATGAACTAGCTGGTGATGAATTCGTTATTGAAGCTACATCAAGACGATGTCCAACTGTTTTTTCCGGTTTTGTGATAAGCAGTGAATGTGCGTCTAAACTTTGTAACGGAATATCGATCGAGGAATGTGTAGATTTGTTCAGTCTTGAATATCGCATATCTTGATGTGCCCAGAAGCGTTCAAGGAACTTTGAATGACGTTTTTCTTTTGTTTTCATAATGCGAAATATAAAACTACTTTTTTCTGTGGAATCATCACCGTCTACGAGGTTCTGGAAAAGAAAATTAATTCTAAAACAAATATACATTTATATATAATAATGAAACTAATACGAACTGACACCTGCAACTTTTTTTGATATTATTTTTACCTTTTGTTGTTCATCTGACAAGGAAGACCTAAAACAACAACACCAATATTATATTTGAATCTACTACAATCTACGTGAAATTTCTATTAATTTACCTATTACTACCATTTCTGGCGATTAGACATCGCCCAAAGCATGAACCCATAGCTTTTCAATTGACTATAGTACTCCATAGTCCATATGATCCAGATACAGCTAACACTCAGCTCTTATCATTTCGATTTTATTGAAAATTACAAAGAAAAGAAAATTTTCCACACAACTTTTTCCGTAATACTTTTTACACCATTTTTCCACCCTTTCAATAATCTTCTATTATTGCCAAAAAATTGCTGAATATCACAAACACGATATTTTCTCTGGTGAATCTTAATTGGAAATGTATAATAATTCGAATTTTATGTAGACAAAAAAAAATTAATGGCTAGAGGTGCCGTCATTGAACTTTGACAACAAACAGCTGATCCGGTAACACTGTTGGAAAAGCGCATGGTCGTAAATTTTCTCTTTAATACAACGTTTTTCTTTTTACTAGTTTTCTCTAACGTATTTTGTAGTTCATTCAAAACGAAGGATGAAAATTCACAATTGAGCGTGCTTTGTCCAAACAACAAAAAGCTTCTGAATGGTTGTTGAATAAAATGAAACTTTTGCCGAACTCAATGAAAGTCAATTTTACCTTATGTAATATTTATCAGATCACCTTTACGACCATTTTAAGTATGACAGAGCGTTTATGATATTTAAGCCATTTTTGACAGATTCTAGAAGAAAATAAAGATTAATCTTTTTAGGTTGCATCCATTTAAAATATTCGATAATTTTTTGCCGCTAAGCGATGAAGTTTAGTTTTATAGGCATGTGGTGTCCTCACCATTTAATTTGTATACCTGTCTGTCCGTGATCAAGATTCCGGATAAATAGATAAAGTTAGAAATGACAATTTATTATGTAGTTTTAGAGTAAGATCTTTATTGTTTTTGGAGCAAATCGGACAAAATATAGTGTGCACCTAATTTTTATCATTTACCCGAAAGGTAGTCGGAAAGTAGAAAAATATGAATATGACAATAATTATAGAGAATACAACAATTAAGATTTCATTCATAGATTAAAAAGTTTCTCAAACTAATTTTTTTACTAATTTTTAATTAATTGTTCGGACTGCATAAACATACATATCTTTATCGATTTTGGTGATTTTAAAAAAAATTACCAATTACAATGAATTGTGTGTTATTACTTATTTTTATTAGAACGGTGAGGATTCCCTTTTGTTATTGGTTTTTTTTTCAAAACAATTTTATAAAAATATGCAGACAAATTAAATTATCGTTTTTAATTTCAATTTTTCAATTTAATTTCTGATTTTTAAAGTTTATAATATGAATAAGTGATTTCATCGAATATTGAAATTGATTGGCGATATTTCTGGGAGTTTTTAAAAGCAAATTCATACCGAATTTAACTTTTATTATGTATGCGATGTGGGAGTTGTAAATAAATTTTGGATTTTGAAATTTTGTTCTATTGTTTCAGCAAATTATTTCGAATGCATGTATATTTCTATTCAAACAAAAACTAATAAACTTATTTGTAAGTAATGTCTGCTCTCGACTGCATGGTATATGGTTTGAATATGAAAAATCTTGAGATTTTTTCATTCCTTGACATGTAGTTAATTTTTTTTATTTGTTTTCTTCAAACGGTGCACTTTTGGATCAAAAAAGAATTATTTACATTTCAAAATAGAGCGAAAAAATTAATTTCATCTATTAGCAATATGGTTTATTTTTTGTATTTTGTCTTTAGCGTTAAACCATTTATAGCAATGGGAGCAGACGCAGAACATCCGTTCTTCTGCAGTCAATATAAAGTTAATTCGCCTATTTATTCTGAGAAAAAACTCAGCGTATAAATCACAGACTTTAATTTTTCTATCCAAAATGTTACATAAAATTATGCATAAGGAATTTTTTTTTAATTTAAAAATACAAATAAAGAAGAAATAATTAACTACACCGATAAAATTATAACCGTATGAGAACCGTAAGAAAATTATAACAATAGAGATCTTACTCTGGAGCAAAGGTTCCCAACCTTTTCCGGACCACTAGAAAAAAAAATTCCAACGCTCCCTTTCTCATCATAGTTTATTATAACAAATATTAAAATATTGTTGCGTATTATCTATACCTATCTATTTTATCTGTCTATCTATCGGTCTTTGTATCCGTTACCCCTTTCTTCGAAATCTTTAGCGCCCACCGGGCGGCGATAACGCCCCCGTTGGGAACCTATGCTCTAAAGGATTAAATGATTAACATCATACTATTGCAACCACATAGCCCTGACCATTAACTCCCTACACCTTATTCATTTTTCATTTTGAAGAACTAAAAAAAAAACACAATAAATAAATTAAAAATGTTAACTTTGGCCATTTTTGGCAACTCTCCTAATATTGAGTGAGACTGTCGATTTTGAATTGTTTGAGTGATTGGCTAAATTAAAAAATGAAAATGAAAAAAATGATTTTAAATGACAAAATTAAACTCGAATTAAATTCACTAAAAAAAGTTGACCAGTCATGATCTACATAAAAACCAATTGGTAAACTATTTTGTATTAAATTCGATAATAAATTAAAAACAAATCGGTTTCTTCCTTTTTTACAGTTTAGTTACAATAACGTTTTAAATACATAAAATAAATAAATAAATAAAATACAGGATTACTGTATAATATTGCTCTTGGATAAAACTCTTTAATTCTTACCTGACCTGTGAAACATTGATCATTAAAAATTATTTACTGATAATACAAATACCTGTGTTGTAGTTACAGATTTGTAGTTTTGTACTATTACTATCCTTTAAAATAATAATGTAATAGTAATATAGTTACTAATGAGATAATAAAAAAAATAAATTCGGCAACTCTAATTTTACCCTATCCTTTTATAATACTTGCAGGTACAGTACATTTATCAATTTTAATCCATAGTAAATTTCTACGTACGTATACCAACTTCTTACATAATGTAAATAAATGGAAATACACTTCAGTTACTTTCCTTACCTTAAACTTTCACTTTTTCCATTTTTTTCATTCACATTTCCATCTTCTTTAGACAATTTTGCATAAAATGTATATAACCAAATCTAAATAAAAAGTTAGTAGAATTCGCAACCACTTTTCCAACAGCGTCATCTCGTGATCAGTTTTCCGCCCCTAAACCAATCAAATTTAACAAAATTTTATTGCTCTATTCCGATAGACTTACCACTTCCCATTTCTTATACCAACGCCGAACGTTCCTGATTGGCCAAGTCAAAGAGAAAATCAGGAAGCGTACAATAAAAAATAGGAGAACTATTCGACAATGTCTACTCTCGCGTGTGCATCTCCTTTGCAATTTGGAAAATGAGAGTAACAATCTCAAAATACAGAGTTGATAAATAATTTCCCGACAGATTTTCCCGTTTTTCTTTTTCCATCGTTCGTGTTTTGCTGCATTTATGTATTATCATCGTTGATAGATATTATTTTGTATATAGGTATAGATATGTACGCACATATATGTATAGCACTCTGATGGTAACTGTGAAGCGGACGGAAAATACCTTCGTGCTGGCTGTTGGGTGTTTTTCAATTTTAGTTTTGTTTTGGTTGCGACGTCGTTTGGACGCCTTTCCCATTTTCTCTGCCGTCTTGTTGATCACGTTGTTGGACGCGATTTATAATAGGGAAACAAACAACTGTTACAACTGGAAAAAATCATAACAAGTGAAAATTGTATGGTTGTTGTACCTGTGCATTTAGTATTGTAGTTCTTCTATATATAAATATATATCTACATAATATATGCATATAGACATTGATGAACGTACTGTAGGTATATAATCAGACATGTAAAACAAAAATTTGCGTGATTATTAAATGTGGACGTTAAAGGATTAAATAAAAAAAAACATTATTTGACGCCATTTATTGTTGTTGATTGGTTTAGTAATTTGTGCGATAAGTAATTTACGTGTATTTAATTATATTGCATTAGAAAAATTTAAATTTTAATTAAAAACGATTATTAATAGTCGCATAGGTAAAATAACAAAGTTTTGACCAATCAAGTGACGCACATAAATGGTATAGTTTAAGACAAAAACGTTGTGATCATAAATAGAAAAAGTTTTCCTCGAAATTACTGGAAAAAAGAAAGGATGGCCCCCTTTCTGATTATGGGGGCCCTCCTGACGTTGCTGGCGATATTAGTAACATCAGGAGATTGTACAGCAGCCTCCACAACTGGATTAACAGCAAATGGTGAGTTACGTATATTTTCTGTGTGTTTGTGTGTGTGTGTAATTAATTTTAATTTTAACCATAAAAGCATTTAATAAATCATTGGAGTCGGGGATGATAGGTAATGTTAAATCTCTGTTGTGTGGATTTATCCATATTATATACCGCATGTATGGGCATGAAAATGAAGGTTCCTATATGTTAAATATATTATGGTACACATATAGAAGAAGCTATATTTCGCTGGGTTGAGTCCGATGCCAACAGCAGCACGTACAACCATTACAGCATCCAACCATTTAGAGGATAATCAATGATTTTGTTTTTGTTATATATACATATGTTTGAATGTAGGCTGTGTGGAGGAGATCTTTGTGCTTGCTATATGTGCATTGTTACCTGTAATTTGCGAAATCATCGGCTTGAATAATTGATTTAAATTACATGAGGTTTGTCGGTTGAATGAAGCGGAAGGATAATACCTACACGAGCAAAAAGATTTTTGCATAAATTTTGATAAATGAAATTTTACATTTTGTAAATTTGTACCACCCATTATACATACCTACATACAAATGTATAATGCCAAAAAAATGGTCGACAGGTATACGATAAAATATTAAAATTAATTGTTTTGATATGGAGTAATAATTTTAGAATGTTATTAAAAATTAATATTAGCGCATTCTAACCAATTATTTTACATAAATAAATTATTTGTAAAAATAAAAATTTATGGAACAAATAGTTTGTTATTTATTTGACCAATACACAGATCGAAATAATATTTAATCCGACTTGATGATGACATATTTTATTACCACAAAATCATTATTATTTTCTTAAATAATGATTGAATAATTTAAATCAATACTAGACGATTTCATTAAAACGTAAGAGTTATATACATATGTAAGAAGTTATATGGATAATTCCAATGCTAGAAAATAATCTATGCGCACATTGCATACAAATCCACATTTCACTGTGAAATATTTTTTTTTATTTTTTTATAAAAATCTCATAATACTGGAATAACGGGATTAATTATTTCAAAATAAAAACAACAACAATGTAGAAGGAAAAATTGCATTAGAATTTCAAAAATGTGAAAAAATCTATTTTAGTATTTCTATTTTCCATAAATTTTTAAGTAATTGAAAATGATAAAAAAAGTTAAATACCTCACCAGAAAACATGTGAGTTTTTTTTTGTTTTTATGTGAATCAATTATACTAAAAAAAATCTTGGCATTTAGTTTACGGGATTTAAAAAGTAATTATTTTATGGAAATGACAGTCTAATTCACATAAATGCTTCAGTTGCTGGAAATAAAAATAAAAAACTTTTGCCCGTAATTTTATTGCTCGATGAAATATATAAATATAGTGTTTATTTTCTTCGAGTCTAACTGGCAGTCTTTAGAAAATACTAATAACAATTTACAGTAAATACGCTATTAAGACAATTTTGAAAGTTTTGTGTTAATAGTTTACTCTCATGTAGGTCTATAGGTCTTGCTACCAAATAGATTATTATTAATGAAA
>JANSTT010017246.1:0-17873 GCA_026745375.1 Platyura marginata
TTTCTTTTTCACGTAAGATATCTTACAATTTCTGATTTGTTTACACTCTGCCCAATAATTTAGTGACTAACTGTATACGCCTAGCCGCCTAATAAACCTAAAATCTGCGTGACTGATTTATGCAGCCGGTCCTTTTTACCATTTATGGAGTGGTTTAATTTCGAAAAAAAAAAAAATAAAAAATTGTATCTTCTTCGAATTAGTGATTTATAAAAAATGCAAATGTGATTTTGAAACTTCTAAATTGGTAACGAAAATATTTGTTATACCAGTGTCGGTATTTATTAATTAGTATTTATTTTGGCCTACGAATCACAATTTTTGTCTATAATTGCGCTTTTTGTAATTTTTGAAAATTTTGTAAATTGTTACGCACACGGCACACATAAACGACATTATAAGCATACAGAGAGAATGGGAACACTGAGTGTTAACTAAAGTTAATGGTTCAAGTTTAATGAAAGAGAAATCTAATCACTAATCGCATTCCTAGCTTGCACAAATTTTTCCAAAGGCACTTACATAAATTGCTGAAGAACTCATTAATAAATGTATTTTAATGTCTTCGTTTATGTTCAGCGATCATCATTTAGATTGGTGTGAGAGTTCATTTTCCATACAAAATAGGAAGGCGATTTTTTAACTTGATTTCCCTTATCGACCAACCAAAATTCTGTGGATTTTTCGAAAAATTTTATTTGGCAAACATTGACTGCATATTTATAATAATATGAAAATACAAAGTCTCAAAATCTCATCTTTAATATCAAGAAAACTTTTCAAAAACCACCAAAAAAAAAACGGTCAAAATGTTCCCAGTTTTTTCACTGTTTTTTTTCATTTTCTCTTATAATACTGACTCAAGATTTTTTAAATAGTCCCCCCCCAAAGTGAAACTTTTTCTGGCAAGTTATTTTAGTTTAGTAACGCAGTTGGTTGTCAAAATCTTAATAAAATTCAGTGGCGGCTCCTGAGAATTATTGATTACATGATCGTGGGACTATTTTTAAAAAAAACCTTTAAGTTTAGTTATAATGGTGGAAATTTTAATTAATTTTAAAAAACTAAATTTTTAGTACACGTAATCCTCCTACAACACGGTATCTTACAATACGGTTTCGCTCTTACACGGTAAGAAAATTACGGAAACCCTCTTATAACACTATGTATGTACGTACGAGAACAAGTTTCGTAGACATCGTAGAAATCACCGAAATATAAAATTATACACACCGAAAAATATTTCATTCAAACATTTTACATTTAGTAACATTTTTAATCCTCATTGGAAAATAGATTTGTTTTCATTGAAATTATATTAAAAGATGAGGAATGCTTAATTTTCCACCAAGATATGTCCTTAATCAGTAAATATAATTTATTTAAATTTTTTTTTCAATTTCAATTAAACTTAATCATAACATTTTTCCAGTGTAGACCATTGTCTCTGCGTGTGTATCAATAAAAATTGTTGAATTTAAAAAAATATTTTATTTTAAAAATTCGCATCCTTTGATGAGGTTCGTCATATCTCCAAATGTTTTTTTTTTTTCATTTTTACCAACAAAATGGCCTAAGTAGGTAAGCGCACGATGATCGGAACAATAGTTTTCAAAAGCCGCCACAGCCAAAACCCATTTTAAATCTAATCTATGTATATATTCCAAAATCTTTAAATTTTTGCATACAAAACGGTTGATCCCAAAAATCCCAACTCACTCACAACCAAAGAATTTCATTTCAATCATTTTAAACTTTGATTACACATAGACGAACTTTAAACATAAAATTGTAAAATTTCATTGTTTTTTTTTTTTAAGTAAATTAACTTATCAGCTAACTAATCTATTGTATATACCTATATGATGTATCTAGGTGGTTATAAAGGTGAAGCTATTTACGTGTCTTTCCGATTAATTAGATAAATATAAACAGATTAGTCCGATAGTCGGTAGCTCTGGAATTATTGTTATCATAATACATAAAAATAATAATAATAATAATAAATCAATGTGTCAGTTTTGTGAAATCTGTATTTTTTGCTTTGATTTTTTCTACACTGGTGTATACTAGTATTTAATCAGTAACAAGCCTCCTATAAACTGCCTTCTGTAATATTATACATAGACCTTCTGAAATATTATACTACTACTACTCCGTCGGCACTGCAGTCCGGGGTGAACTTTGGCCTGATTCACAACATTTCTCCATCCTTTTCTGTCTCGAGCCACTATCTTCCAGTTTGTAACACCCAGTTTTTGTAGATCGTCCTCCAATACATCCAGCCGTCTTGTTCGTGGTCGCTCTCTAGCTCCCGTTGTCATGGGTTGCTGGTCTAAGATTCTATGCGTTGTGGTCTTGTTGGTTCCATTCTAACGGCGTGTCAAGCCCAGCACATTCGTTGGGATTTAATGAAGCGAACTATTATACTGTAAATTAGTGTGTAGAGTACAATTACACCAATTTTATGAGATCACTTAATAAGCACTACACCTACTTATGTATATGGAATTCAAAATTAAAATTAGACCCGATAAATTAATGAAATTTAGAATTTTTGTAATCAAAAACTAATTTTATATTAGAAATTTATAATAATGATAATGTCTGCTCCAAATGCATAACAGGTTTCATTATCAATTCCAAGTTTTTTTTTTTTAATTATAGTATCTAATTTACTTAAATAACACAACTGGTGGCATTGGCAAGGTTGGTATCTACATATATATATTAATGAACATTTGAGTTAACCTTTATTTTAATCAAAAATTTAATTTAAAAAATTCATTCGCTTAAAAAAAAAAAATGGCCGAGAACCGCATAAATTCCAAAATAATAAAATTGTTTTTTTTAAAGACGATTTTTTTTGTTGAGACAAATTGTTTGATTAAATTTTGGAACTTTTTTGGAGTTTCAAAATGTTTCGAAAACATATTTGTTGGTAAAAAGGGCTCAAATGTCAATGTATTTTTAAAATTCTATATTAAATATGTTAGGTTAGGTTAGGTTAGAGTAGCGGTGTTCATATTCACCGAGCATAGACCACTTTGGGTTCATACCTATCCCATGTTTATAATGTCATATGTCAAACCTCTATTAGTGAGAACGTTAGAGAGTGACAATGGTGACAATGTCGATGAATTTCAGAATGTTTCTCAGACTACGCATTTAATATGTAGATAAAATGGCAATCCACTGATTATTTGTTGTTGGAATGGGTCTAATTTTATGGAAAACGGTAGAGAAATGTTATGTGAGCAAAAAAATAATTTCTATTTATATGTTGATAGTTTCGGAACATTATATTTTTTCCAATTGAATAAACTTTCCCCCCTCCAACTTCACCTTCTCCAAATGGCGCCTCTAGCTGAAATTTCTTACGCAATCAAATTTTATTTACATTTTTACTTGCTACTCCACAATTTCTTTATTCAGTAAATAGGTCGAAGGTGTATAGAGTCAACGCCTTCTAGAATATCAGGCCGTTCTGTAGAAACGGTGACGTATATAGGTTAGGTATAAATATTGAATTTTATATAATGCAATTGAGTTAGATTTTAATGTAAGAAGCTGAGTTTTTCAGGAATATGTTCCAGAAATGTTTGGTCGAAGTCCCATTAGAATCCCGTGTGAAAATCTGGAGAAAATCAAGAAAAACTTTTTTTGCAAGCTTTTATTCGTTGTTAAACCAATTTCTTTATTTACTACCAAGAGTAGTAATAATTAATACAATAAGATATTTGTCAATAAACTTTGGCACATTTTGATTTTAAAGCACTTTTTCCACTTCACACCTCCTTAACTTTTTTTTCCTATGGGACCTATATATTAAAAAAGTTTTCTCCACATTTTCGCCAGTATTAAAATATTCCTGTAAATAAATATTTTCATAGCATGCTAGAAATATGATTGTTTTTGTATATTAACATCTAACCCTATTGCACTATAGAAAATTCAATATTTCAACACGAACTCGTTAAAAATATATGGTCTGCAGCACGGCCTGATATTCTAGAAGACGTTTATAGAGTCTAGACGGTTGGTCTTATGTAAAATGGTGAAAAATACGAACTTTTGATTATTTTCTAAAATTTATATTTTTGCATTGTTTGGTTTTACATAATAATTTCGAATCGTTGTTGACACGAAATGATCTATTTTTAAAGAATAATTAAACAATTTTTTTTTTGATATTAAATTACGTTCGTGATTTCTGTATAAATTATGGAATATTAAACATTTTAATTACGTGTCATTATCGACGGTTAAAAAAAATGTAAACACTTCAATCAATTATTATGCATACTAGTCTCGTATATGTATAGATATTGTAGTTTGTAGACGCACAAATATTATTTATGTACCAATGTACAATTATACATAATGTAGGCAGTGCATGAACTTCAAAGTTGTTTGTTTTCATTTATATTATTATTAGAATGTATAAGAAAAAAAAACTTCAAGCTTTCTTGACCATATAGTTAATAATGAATTTTGAATTTGTAATTTAAAACGCTTAAAATCGTAAATGTTTACTTTTTCTAAATCGCCCATAAATTAATAATAAATTTTCAAATTATTTGATTAGTTTCGTAAAAAAAAAAAACCGCATATATGTACAATACTTAGTGAAGTGTTGTTACTTTTTGACGATTTTTTTTTTGTGCGGTGTGGAATGGTCTACAAGTCTACACAGTCCCTGACCATCAAGGATATTGCATCCATTATTTTAAAATTTGACATTTCATGTGCTTGTTTTAAAAATAAAGAAAGAAAAAAAAATGAAGTGCTTTTGCTAAACAATTAAAATTTTTTGATATTCTTTATGCCAGACAGGTATGTAGGTAATAGGTGAGAGGTGCTAGGATTAATTGGACGATAATCTGCGTCAGAAATACTTATTGCATATAATTTTAGTATCGGAATTAAGAAATATATAAATTGAAAAATAAGGAACTCACTTCTGAAAATGTAAAAATTGTAATTATCGTAAGAATCAATCTAAAATTTTTGTAATAAGAGTTAGGAATTAGCAGAATTTAGTTATAAACTATAAACGATATTCCCTACTCTCCTGGTCTACCTTTTTTGCCCTATTCTTCTATTCCAAGTATTATTTTTAGTAACATTTGGAAACCTTTTCTATTTGTATTTGTAACTGTTACAATCAGTTACTGAAAATTCTACTTGAATTCTTATCATCTTCTTATACTTCTTCCTAAACCACCCTTCTTTCGTTCCTTCAGGTTTGTTTTCCCTTCAGAACTGAAGATTACTTGAGTTGTTCTGGCAAATGGCTACAAATTTACAGCACCACTAATATCCAAAAACCGCTAAAAACCACTAAAAGTGTCAATTTGTCGCCGAAAATGCGATTCTTTAAACATTGCTGACAACCCAAAAAACCAATAGTTACTTTCCAAAAACCAACGATAGCATTGGTTTTAAGGTCAAAAACCAGTGACAATGTGACATTTCAATAAATACACGTTTTTTTTAAAAAAAAAAACACAGGAATTAAATTAATGTTATTATTAAATACAAGTATTTTGGCGTCAATATGTACCGCAACATTATTAAGAAATTGAACAATCCAAATTTTTTAGTAGTTTTGGTTTCGGTTTTTCTAATTTGTGATGATTTAAAGTGATTTTGCTTCAAAACTGGTTTGCATCCCTGGATTTATTATGTAACTTGTTTCTTATTGATAAATGTTAAGTAAATAAATGTTGTAATTTACTTGCATGTAACATCAACAAACGTCGCGACGTTCGTCAAAATCTCCTCGATCTAGAAGAATCTACTCGCTTCGTTCGTTATTTGCTAATTTGGTTCAATGAACTCCTACTAGTTGATGAATGACAGTGCATGTGCAGCATATTTGAATAGAGATTTAGATTTAGATTTAGATTTACATTTAACATCATATAGGGTTATTCACAACTGGATTTAATTTTCGTCTGATTTAACATTGAAATTTTTGCATTGATGCTTATCTTATCAGATTTATCAAAATTCAAAGTCTAATTATTTTGAAAATAAATGTAGATTTACGGTATATATCAAGAAGTATAGACTATAGAGTAAGGTAGTAAGTACTTGAATATGTCACTGTCACCGATAACATTACAATGGCGCTAAAATTTATCCATAAATGCGATCATTTTACCATATTTACAGTTTTTTTTGGGCACAACTAAAACAATTTTGATAAGAATCTTAAATTTACATATGTTTCGTAAGATCTATAAGAAATAGTATCAGGTATTCGTATTTTACAGATAAAACACAAGTTTACAATTTTTATTTGAACAATTGCTTTTATTTCACCTCAAAGAAATTTTTTTTTTTTTAACACATATCTGTCTATCTAGGAGGTAATAATAATAATATGATACCTATAATTACTCTTTAATAATAAAAATGTAGATATAAAAACTACATATACATACATATGTACCTACATATTTATTATTATATATGAGAAGAATATAAGAAAAATACGTAGCGTAGCACATGTAAATTCAGTTCAAAAATAAAAACCGTACGGTAAGAGTGATTTGAAGACCGGGCAGATTTTTAGTCGAAATTAATTTTATTGTATTTTATTTTTTATGGAAAACATTTCAGCAATAGGTATTTAATTAATTAATTAAGTTTTTCATAATTAATTTTTAATTTATTTTTTCTTTCTTCTTAATTATTACAGAACAAATGGCAGGAAACAAATATTCGCCGTCTAAGGAGATAGACAAAAAGAGCAATGAAACGATTCTAGATCTAGGCGATCGACATTTTCTGTTTTCATGTAAGTACCTACTACTAGTAGTATTAGTGAATGTAGGTATGGTAGCACTAGTAATGTATACTTGATCAAATAAAGAAGAGGAACATTATCGTTCGCATTGTTCTATCTTAAAATAAACCAACAAAACGTCGCAAACATTTACCATTGTACAATGAATCATGTGTCATATATAAAAATAAAATCACCAACATCTTAGCATTTATTATAATTTAGATATAATTCTTCATCTTACATATTTTTATATATTATCATTTTAAATATCGATGGCTAGATACCTACTATATCCTATACCTAGATCCAATAACCTAAATGAACCAAACAATTGTGTTTATTAAATGCAATAAATAACTGCTTATTACCCAGTAAAAGCGCTACTTCAAAGTGTATATTATTATAAAACGTTGGTAGAGGACGGAGTTTGTGTGACGCCCCTTATAATATTCACATCGTATATAGAAAATAAAATTTCTAAACCTCTACCGATCGATTTTGTATGCTCTTCTTGTAAGTATTTTTCTAAGTATTGTAACATTTGAAACCAGTGCTGGCTCTTCAATACAAAACCATTACCATTGCCAAAACGAATGTTAGTCTCTTTCTTTCTTATTGATATGTTACTATTTTCATCTTACTCGTGTTTAGGTCAAGATGTTGTAAGGTAGCAAGACTCCTCGAGAATTAATCGTGTCCTAGAGATCCATTCCCTTTTTCCGCCTCGTGGACAGAGACATTTGGGCAGTCGGCGTGCATTTTGCATAAAATTTTCTAGAATTTAATTTTCGGATATCGATAGTATTTTTGTCATTAGTGCCAGCAACCTATCCGCCCTGAAGGCTCTCAGGGCTAGCTGGATACTGCAATGTACGCTGGCATTGATGAAGTGATCTCCTTTGGGTTTTAGATCTGCTAAAAATTTTAACACCCCCATTACAGGAATAAGTGAGCGCAAATTCAGCGGATAAGTTTATTATTTCGAAATAATTAGAAAAACTGAGTTTAACAAAAATTAACCCTAAAGAGCACTAACAGGTCCCTTTAGTTAGTAAAATATTTTGTGCTCTTTAGGATTAATATTTGAACGGTACACTTTCAGCAATTCAGCAAATGGTTTATATTGAAGAGTCAACATAATACTACATACGGGTCAGTTATATTTACTATTGTTTTTTACTGATTTTTTATACATAATGTACTTGTACATATCGATGGACTAACGCTAAATTTTTCAGGAGAGAGAAAAACAAAATATTTTTACACAGCATTTCATTGAAGTGAACGTTTAAAAAGAGGTGAAAAAACCATATTTTTTCGTGAAATTTAGTAACACAGTGTTGCCAGATAGCGTAAAATATTCAAAAGTACCAGATTTTATAAAAAAAAAATCATTTTTAAAAATATTGATGTTAGGGCCTTTTGTCAAATAACCATCGATAATCGACTAAAAAATTGATTAATTCGAAACATTAAATAAAACAAATCCAACACAAAATCAAAAATTATTTATAACTATCATGTCTTTTATGCCAGTAAATCCGATTCTTATTAAACCTCTATATCTATAGTCATACATATATCGATAAGGTACTTATCTTTGACACATTCACTTTGCTGGTTACTGCGGATACGGTTTGTGGACTGTCGTTATCTTGATTTTAATATCAAACAAAACAAGAGTGAAATGATGTTACAGTTATAAAACACAATACTCTGTGATGGGTAATAGAGGGGATTAATAGTTTGGAAACGTTTATATATTCAAATATCTGCGCAATGTATGTACATAGAAAAGAAAGAAGTAGCAAGCATATTGTTTATCCTCTCCATATAAAGACCTAGTTGGAATTAAACAGAAATCTAATCAATTGCGATAATTGTTCGATTTAGTTCCGTTGTTCCATTCATTTCAGTTCAAAGTTAATGACAGAGTAACGAGTCTGTTTTAACAATTTTAATAAAGCCATATTTGTTGACCGATATATAATTACGTTTGATCCAGTTCCGTGCTGTTTGGTTTAGTTTAATTTGAATTCACTCCCTTTCCTCCAAAAAAAAGGCCTGTGTGTCTTGTGTTCAAAAAAAAGGTCTAGTGCAGGGTTGTTTGAAGTTTGAAGCCACCTTCATACGGCTAAATAACAATGTTTAGGCTTTCTATTCTGATCGGTCTTCTATTCGAAAACAAATATTTTCATTTATGTCAATACACCCGTCTCTCAATTTGCACGGTGCTTGATTTACACGGTTTCGCTTTTACACGGTTTGTAAATTTTAAAAAAAAATCTTTTATTTCTACTATTTTATATTGAACGCACTCCATTGCATGTTGTGTCTCATTTTACAAGGGTTCGATTTACACGGATTTGTCATGGAATGAATGTATTTGTATTTTTAGCCAAAATAAAAAAAACACTTAAATTTTCACTTAAATATTCTAAAATTTGGCGACACAGCCTCAACAATTCAACATGGAAAAGAAAATATGTAAACGAAAAAAAATGTATACAAAAATTGTGTTCGAATTGTGCAATAATTGTGTAAGTTTACGTAACCAATTAAATTTGAAGAGTTCTGTACAATAAAAAACTGAACCGTTTCCATGTCGTGTTCAGTATTTCAGTATACTTTTCCTCAAAAAATTATATACAGAGCGCGCAATTCCAATGAAGATATTTATTAATTAATAATTCCTTAGACAGTTGCCGTAAGTAGATAATCATAATTCATAACGAATGAAAATGAATTATGTATAAGCTTTCCTTCAAAAGTTTTATAATAATAAGGCATAATACAATACAAATTGATATTTGTCTAAAGAAATATAATACCTTAAGATCTCTAGAAGGTTAATTAATTAAAGTTAATGCTAATCTCATCAAGAGATTTACTTACATTACTAATTAATAATTGCATCAAGTACAGCCATTGTAATAAATTATACTCTTAAGCCTCCCCCCCCCCAAAAAAAAAAAAGAAAAAAATGATTAAAAGAAGATAATCTTTAAAACTATTCAAAGGAAATTATAATAGATTTCTTCGGGTAATTAGATAAACAGATGTGTAAATATAACAATAAGGAATAATACCAATTTCAATTTTAATTTATTTAGAAGAAATTACATATTTTTGGCCTAGGGACATGTTCGACATAAATGTACGACTTAAATCTTATGACAAGACAGTTATGAGCGTAGCCAACTAATTGACAGTCGGTTTGAATAACAATTTAGTATAACTATAACTATGACTATGACTAATCATTTGATGTATTAATTAAAACTTAAAGACGACCATGTAAGGCATCTTAAATAATTTTAGATTTTAGATTAGGAGTTTAAATTTTAGAGTAAGAGATAGAGGATGATTGAAGATGATGAAGGTTTAGAAATACCAGTATCGATGTTAAGAGAAATCCACTTAAGTCCACTGAAATACCTAAAACATCTACCGCCGCCCCCCCCCTAAACCTCTGGAGAATGTCAGCCTGCTTTACATCAAGTAGAACCAAGTTCTACAATCTAGCTGCGTGAGCAATGACGGATATGCTCAGATGCAATGTTGTTTGCGGTTGAGATATTAAATTATCAGTTCGAGATGAGTGAGAGAAGATAATCTGAGCGTTTGTTAACCTCGATTTGCGTCGTTTTCGAAGTTGTGTCGTTCATTTTTCTGCCGCGTTCCGGACTCTGATGGGGTGAATTTCTCATCGCCCCCGAATACTCTGTCGAACTTTTGTAAACGTCCACGTTCTGGCTCTCACGCTATCTTCTTCAACTTTCTAACACGTTCCTCACTTCCTTTTTTTTTGTACTTTAATTTCTAATTTTCTATTTCTTCATTAAAAAAACTACTAAATTTCACTCCCGACTTCTTTCTCCTAGATCTCTACCTTTTCTTTTTCCTTCTTCTCCTAGCCCAAATCCCCTAGAACAAAACGACGGTGGCGTCAAATGAAACTACTGGGATGTTGGATTAGAGGGGGGGGGGTCGTTTAATGACGAACGGACGAGTTTATACGCAACTGATTATTTATTTTTACAATATTTTTTTTATTTAAGGGAAAACCAAAGTTCTTACAATTTCATTTAAATACAATCAATAAATATTGTGCTACTAAGTTTGTAATCTAACAAAGCAATTTAATGCCAATTATTAAAATAGTGTAAAGGCAAGGTTTCTTTACCCATAAGGTAAAACAATAAATTTGTTTTTTACGACAATTCGATATTTGTTTAGAAAAAAAGTCAAATTTTCAATAAAACCAAAAAGTTTTCAATTAAAATACAGGTACCTAGACCTACAACCTGCTACGTTCAATAATAATTTGCCCATTCCACCAATACACCAATCTTGCGTACGATCATATATAATCCACATGTAGTTTGTCCTCAACGATTACTTTACATGAATTATTGTCAAGGCTCTGACATATCAGAATATTGTAATATTCGATATCAACAAAAATTATTTTAGCAATTTAATATTAACTTATCAGCAGCAGCGATATTTTTCATGGTACGGTAATTTAATTCTCAATATTTGCCTCAAGCCATAATATTTACAAAAAGATTTTTACAGCATTTATATTTCTCTTAATACCTAGGTATGCATGCACATACTGTACATATGTATATACCGGTATTTAAACAAACATGGTAATTATGTACCTATATGTACGTACAGTAGGTACATATCACAGAGTAACTATACGTAGGTAGGTAGGTAGGTTAATTTAAGCACAACTCTATTTAATTCTTATCATTCAATTCCATAAAGCAAATTTTGGAAAATTTCACTGCCAATAAAATGAGGTAACCAAAAAAGAAAAAAGTGTACGCAGATAAACTGCGCCTTTCTTGTTTTGTAAGTGATTTAAAATTAGAAACGATCAATGTAAATTAAGGAGCAAGAATTTTTTTGTGCGCTCACTTGTTTCTGATATTGATATACAGGTAGGCCTCCTACAACGCGGTAGATACGTTTCTAGAAAATATTATATATGTGAACAACGTCTAACTAGTCTAAATTATTTATTATAATAGTTATTCGTGTACCATGCTGGTCAACAATAGACTAACTCTATTTTACATCATCTAGCATAATATAATAATAATAATAATTCATACCGTAATATTAATAGTTCATATCTCTTAGTTAATCAGGGAAGTAGAACATTTAATTCAATACATAACAGAAAAGACCTAGAAAAGGCCGCGTTACAAAAAAAAATCCGCATTATCTGAACCGCGTTGCAGCGAAAACGCGTTGTAGAAGTACCGCGTTGTAGGGGGCCTACCTGTACATAAGGTACTATATACGCTATTTTTATAAAAGAAACGTATAAAACTACGTAAAAACAGAGTCCGATTATATTAGATTTTGCAAGAGGCTGGTCCATACGGTCCCATATCGCCGCCATCTTTTTACAGATCGATTGTACTCTTTGAGTAGATAAACTTTAAAATTTTGCTAAAGTGTTTTAATTAAAAAATTTAAAATTAGGAACAAATTATGTGCAAAGCATAACTTTGTATTTCCTACATTGGTGACCCCGTAGAAATAATCGAAAAACCAGACTACCGGATGGAATAGTCAAATGCTTCAACCGCCGCCATTCATAAATCTAGTCGCCTATTTATTTGAAATTTATGGTCAGATTTATGTCTGCGGCTATTGAAACTTATGCCTCTAGTTCAGCGAATGCCAATCTTTTTTTTTCAGCTCATGTTTGATAATGAAATGACAAATGTTTTGAAACATGGTTTATACTACAGAATAACTGCTGTAAGAAAGCTCAGTCTTAGTGCAGAAATTGATGAATGGAGTTTACAATAATATGTAAAAAAAATTTAATATTCAAAAAACGTATTTACATTTTTAATTTTACGCGACCCAATTTTAGTTGAATACGACACCAAATTGGGTCGCGACCCCTTATTTTGGAATCGCTGTTCTAGTAAGTTTAAGGAGAGATCTTTAACTGTTGAACTATAAAATAAAATTAGTTGTCTTTCTTTCTAGCTAATTTGACACATATTGAGATAATACGAAATATTTGAATGGCGGATTGTGAGGGTAGTCAAATTTAAACTTTTCTCCATCGATCGTTCAAATGACTTATATGTTACATAAAAATAATTCCATTCACTAATAACCAATAATTTTTGCAGTTAGTTTAAATGACTCTGTGTTTTTGTTGTTGTTGCTATTACGAAGGTATATAGAACTTGTTTAATGACCATTTACATGGTTAATCATTTGTCAAAATATATCATTAAAAAAAAATCTATTGCAATATAATAAAACAAAAACATTTACAACAAATTATATTTACGAACATGGTAATTACTGAACAGACCCGCGATTTTGTTTTATTGTTTGCAATTATTTTTAATGTTTTCAAATTACATTTAGTTTAAGTATAAGCGCGCATATTTAATTTTATTCTTTTTTTTTTGTTAGACAATTATAAAGTTCATCATACCTACTTATTGTCGAGTACAAAATTACAACAATAAGACTGATTAATAGTACAAAAAGAAAACAATAACATTACAACAATAATGCGCATACCTATGTAGAGTCACTTATTCATATTATTTTCTATGTAGTGTACTGTACAGTGTACATATTGAGTAAGAAAGGTGTTTAAGATTTATGTAAAGTAAAATATTGTTGTACAGATTTTTGAAAATATAAATAATATGATTTGTCTAGCAACCTCAAGGCTAATAATAATCTCATAGAAACAATAAATTTTAGCAATTTTAACTTTGAAATTTTCGCTATTAGGCCTGTTAGCATATTTAAAAAAAAAAAAAAAAACACTTTCTATACCTAAATGTAGTCATATAAGTAGTGCTGGGTTTATTGCCTAATTTTGTATTTCAGAGTTTAAAACAATTGACACACATTTTGCAAATTTTAATGTAGATACATAAATTAAAATGTTAAAAGACAAAATATGTGGCTACATTGTTTTTACAGAGGTCGTTTGAAATTGTTATAAACTGTTGAATTAGGTTTTCACTTAAATCTGCAACATTTATGGCGCCCAACAAAAAAAAAATTAAAATAATCAATAAGGAAAATATAATTGGCCATGCCGATTTTAATATAGCCGTTTTATTATCTACGATTTTGTTATTTATTTTTTCTGTACAAAATAAATATTGAATACAAATGATTTAAAACCCTAGAAATTACATAAAATTGATTGCAGCGCCATAACGATAGTTCGTGGAATTTTTTAAATCAAATCTTCACTTTTTTATTCTCTATCAAATCGATTCTAGCGCCATAATGGTAGGTCATGGAACGTTTTGTCTATGAATGAAATCTTTATTTTTTGTGTTCTCTATAAGTTTTGTCATATCCATTTTTTCTCTATGCCAAATATATTTCGAGTGAACCAAAAACAATGTTACTTTAGGAGTACTTAAAAAACTGTCAAAAAATGCACCTCTCTAGCTTTAGCCGTTTAGCTGGAATCTTAATCACGGATAGACTACGGACATGCATTAACGATGAATATTATAAACTCCCAAGTTATAATATATGACCCGAAAAAAACCATTAGATACGTTCGTCTGCAACCAGGGTACTTTCATGTAATTACAGATTTCCATTTTAAATTATTGTAACGTGGAGTCAAAAGGTTTGCGCATCAAATCTAACAAGCAAATTTAACCAAATATGGCAACACTGATTGTTAATTTGTTCTGAAAAATCCCAGAAATGGAAAATACATAAAATTTTTCTAATTCATTTTTACAATAAAAATAAAATAGAAATGGAAAACACATGAAAATCAATTTTGTGGTGGTAATTACCGTCACCCACGCTATAATAAGAAAAAAAAATTTGGCATAATTGCCACCCACAACCCACATCTGTAATGAGCAAAAATAGAAACCTTAAGTTGAGTTGTGATGGCGCCATTTAACGAATAGTATTAAGAGGAATAGAATTGGATAAATAGAAAAGCTTAAAATGTTAAATGTTATTTAAAAAAAAAACTTACGTCATTTTTATGGAAGAAAATGGAAAAAATTGATCGTTTACCGAACATCTTGACCGAGGTTTCGGCGATTTTTTAAAAAGTGACGCAATTTTGAACTTTCTTAATACTGAAGATATGGTTTTGAAACTTTGTATTTTCATATTATTAGCATTTCTTGCCAAATAAATTTTTTTAAAAAGTTAACCCTTTAAGGTCTATACCTACCTACATTTTAAAAATCAAAAAATCCCAGAGCAAACGTTTTTGTGATTAAAAATGTGCCCTATTAGAATTTCAAAATCTTAAAATCTACAAAAGGAAAAAGACAAACGTAACGGTAACGGTGCACCCTAGTGCAAAATTTAATTAGATCATTTTATTGTAGTTTTTAATGTTCTATAACTTTTTCTAATAAAGTTTTCCTCTAAAAGTTCAACTAACGTCGTCAAACAACATTTTACCCAAAAAAAAAACACCGAAGGAAGATCTTAAAATATCAAGGATTTTTTAAATCCCATTAATATAGGTGCTCATAACAAGATAGTCGAAAAATTACCAATGATGATGAAAACTTAATTTTCGTTTGTTCTTTTTTCAGGCGTAAAACTCAATACACTGGACAAATTTTCGATTTTCTTTGCCGAAGTCATTGGCACCGGATTTCTACTGTTTGTCGGTTGTGCAGGTTGCGTTGAATTTGGCAAAACACCAACGCCTGCAATTCACGGTGCTCTAACATTTGGTTTGGCTGTTATGTTTATTATTCAATGTTTTGGAAGTATATCGGGAGCACATCTTAATCCCGCTGTAACAGTTGCAGCCCTATTTTATAAAACTGTTTCATTGCCAGTAAGAGAATTATCTTAAATATATATTAGGATACTAGGTGGATATTTTAATTTTTGGGTCTTTTCGTTTTTCTTTTTCCATATTTTAGATGAGCGGCATTTATATTGTTGGACAATGTCTGGGAAGCTTTTTAGGATTTGGTCTATTGAAATTGTTAACGCCATCGAACATTTTCCGTCCAGAGGGTGCAACCGGTGCCGGTGTATGTAGTACAGTGCCGCATGATGATCTAAGTGCATTTCAAGCGTTTGCTTTGGAATTTTTTGCCACAATGGGTTTGATATTGATTTGCTGTGGTTCGTGGGATCCAAGAAATGCCAAAAATCAAGATTCAGTTTCGATTAAATTTGGTTTGACTGTGGCTGTACTGTCGATTGGATTTGTAATTTTTAATTGATTTTGGCGTGCATAAAATTAGAGAATAATTTTTTTTATTTTCTTAGGGACCTTATACCGGATGCAGCATGAATCCGGCCAGAAGTTTGGGACCGGCTATATGGAATGGTGATTTTACTATGCATTGGGTAAGTTTTTGATTGAAATATTAAAGAGAAAACTTTACTAAATTATTTGACCCCATACTCATACACATACACACAAATACACACATACAGATTTACTGGCTTGCACCATTGCTATCTGGTGCATTGACAACAATGCTATACAAGGCACTGTTTTGGCGGGATGCACCAAGAGACGAAAATCACATATCCGATGAATTATCATTATCGTTTGTACAAAATAAGGCCTCATCATAGTATTTTTACATTTAAAAATGAGAAAGACGAACAATTTTTATTTTTTAGTTTTTTTTTTTTTTAATTCATTCTGTTTTTTTTTCGTTTTTTTGTATATAATTTACGAAAAGGCTGCCAAGCTCATGTGTCCATGACTTAGTAACACTGGTAACACCGTACAAAAGCAGGTTAACTGGTGTCTGATTTCAATTTGCCCAAACAATCGACTGTGAAATGACGATTTTGATGTATCTTTTATAACAATCACCGCAAGTATATGCCTTTCGGCTATGTTTTTGTACTTGTAATTTTTCGTTATGTTAAAATTTACAATATCGTGAAAAAAAAAATAAAAATTTTTTTTCCACTCATATGGCCTAGGTCGAAGAAAAGCGTAATAATTACTGAAATAAAAATGCTTTAGCATAAATTTTTAACTAATATTTTTATATATATAGGTTTTGCCGCGTACGTAATATTATTATTATTATGTTATGGTTGTTTTTCAGTATAAATAAAAAAAAAATAAAAAAAATTTATGGGTTGGTAGAGGTATCTATCTACTTACTTATTATTTTTGGGGTCATGTTTAATTATTTGTAAAAAGACCTGGACCTGACCTTAACACTTGTGTTGTGAAGCTATTTTTATTGTATAATAGCAAATATTTTAAATGTCGATCGGTTGGTTAGGTACATATGTATATCTACACCTCTTTTTTTTAAATAACAGCTGGTTTTACATATCTCGTCTAAATAGTATAAATGTTAAAAGAAAAAATCCGTTACATTACAGATTTTAGCTGACAAAATAGTGGGTGGGGTCTCTGTTGTGTTTGGCTTATATTTTAATTAGAAAAATTATTTGATTTTAGTTTTAATCAAACAATATTTATTCTATATTAGGAGTACAATATATAGTAGTGTTAGCGACAGTGAGGCTGACGTTGACGCTGTATTGTATTTAACCCTATTATGGATATATAGGGTCTTTTGGTATCCTGACAAAGTTATTCTTATATTACTTTTTTTAATTTAAAATTAGAGAAAAAAATTAACAATTATATCTAAAATAAAGTGGGGTCTTGTAATACCCCGAATACATTTAAATAGGGAAAAAGTCATATACATCCTAGGCTTAACTTCTTATGCTCGAACAAAAACGTGTGTGTGTTCTTTGTTTTATTAATGTTGCCATACTTGTCTTCACAGGGTCTACTGACTGTGCTGTTTGGTATATTCTTTTGTTGCCACAAATAATCTTAACCAAAATCTTATTTTTATATATGTATGTGTACAATTCTGTGACCGAAAAGTCATAGTGGTTTAAGTGCTTTTAAGCCAAAACAGAATCGATTTTTGCATCGTCCAATCTTTTATTTCATCCCTGCTAAATGGATCTTTAATGTGTTTATACCCGTATGATGTTAATCAAGGGTATTATAACTTTGGTACGGAGTTTGTAACGCCCCTTAATACTCATC
>JANSTT010017247.1:0-17872 GCA_026745375.1 Platyura marginata
CAATATAATTTTTCTATAAATACACATCCCAGACAATAATATTGCAACGAAGTTTTGGGATTTGTCGGTTCAGATTTTTCTCTCCTATATATACATACATACATACATACATACATACATACATACATATATAACACATAAAAGCTTGTACGATATAGAAAAGTATATAATAATATGGATGGGCAAAAAGGCTTTTACTTTATATTTATATATAGAGGCAAAAGAGCGCTTCAAATGCTTTGGGCAAGCAAGCAGCACCAGCACCAGCACCAGCACCAGCACCAGCACCAGCACCAGCACCAGCACCAGCACCAGCACCAGCAGCAGCAGCAGCAGCCGCAGCAGCAGCAGCAAGTAAGCAAGCAAGCAAGCAAGCAAAAGTATGCGTAAAAATATGGTAGGTCTGGCCCCCGATAGTGTCGCTTCTATATATACATAAGTAGTACATAAAAGCCTCATGTATATATAAGTAAATACATTATGTAAAACTGTATGGGATTTTCTTATTAATTTTTTATTATTTTTTATTATTTTTTATTATTTTTTATTTGCACAAAATAAAAACATAAAACAAAAATAATCAAAAATATTGCTTGAAATAAAACGGCGGACGATGCATTTCTATTCGTCCAGACGTTCCAGTCGTTCTGCCATTCAGAATATAATGTGGATATAGAGAAAAAAGGGACCAATGAATCCCTACTTTATATACATACTTATACTTATATCATTATTTAGGTTAGGTTAGGTAGGTAGATAGGTAGATAGGTAGATAGGTAGATAGGTAGATAGGTAGATAGGTAGATAAATAGGTAGGTAGGTAAGTAGGCAGGCAGGCAGGCAGGCAGGCAGACAAATGTAGATGGAGAACTTCTTTTCAGGCTGCAATTTTGGGGTTTTTATTTTAATTTTTAATAATTAAAAACTAATTAATTTGTCGTAATTTTCCATCTTCACCGGGTACGGTCGGCCAGTGATCTGAGGGTGCACGAAAATATATCGAAAGCGGTGTGAGTGGGTGTTGGTGGTGGTGCGGTGCACGCAAAAGAAAAGTTTTTTGTTAATATATCGATGGGGGGGGGGGGAAACTATTTTTTTGTAAAACAACAAAAGACTGCAATGGAGATTTTTTTTTTGTACACCGTTCCTTAGTCTTTTGTGCTATCACTAAAGTTCAATGTATGGGGAATGTCCCATAATTATTAAGTCGCAAAAAATTGACAAAGAATGACGAAAGAGACACGAAGCGAGTATTTTCAATATAATCGCTCCACATTAGACGAACATTTTTTAGTTTCATTGGTCATAGACGGATCTATGACCGTGCCCGTGCTTAGTATCTTAGCTTAAATTTCTTATACGTGTCATCCATTTTGTTTTCTAATGCATCACAGGATTTTTTTTGGTAAACCGTAAACGAACAAAAGAATACCAGTTCAGGATATCTTCGGTTGCTACTAGAAGATTTTATTCATTTTTATTATAATTAATTCATATGTAAAGAGATCCTCTACTTAAACTTGAGCCCTCCCCCCACCCCTTCATCCAAAAAAAAGAAAAAGAAGAAAGCCAAATACCTATACATATGTGTTTCTTATCTAATTAATTCTGATCAATTTTAAGAACAATTATTAGAATCCGTTCAGTGGCGAAGCGTGAACAATACAATTTCGCCAATATTGAGAATTGGAGTGGTTGCCTTTTGAACTCAGGGAGGTCCCCCGATTTCAAGTCCGACTGATGTTGCGGACTTTAATCTGTGGCCGGGTGATTGGATTGCACATTAAAAAACAGTCTAGAAAATTGCATTTATCTGTGATTGACAGGGGGGCTTAAAAGAGGGCGTCCGGTGAAATTTGTATGGTTTCCAGGAGAAAGACCTCAAGTGCTGCATTTCTACACTCACACACACACACACACACACACACACATACACACTCATATCAATTGAGATTATACAGATTTATCAGAGTGCTAATTGGTAGATCAAGATAGGTTTCGCCACGAAAAAAGAAGAAGACGAAAAATAGAGTAATAGAGGAGGAAAAAAAAAAAAAACTATGCGACTAACTATACTCTGGAATGATGCCCACAAAATTCGATATTTTTTCGGTTAAAAATGTGGTGAATGAGCGCCGCAAATTTATTTGCCAATATAATTGAAGGATTTATGTGGCATTTCTAAACTTACATGCCATAAGTGTGCGTACGAATTTATTAATTGTGTGTCAATAATTAAGAAAATTTTCTCAACTCAAATATTATTTATACAGTAGGAGGAGAAATACTTTTTGCTAATTAATTAGAACAAAAAAAAAAAAAAAAAAAAAAAAAAACAAAACAAAACAAAAACAATTCCCAATGTTTACAAAACGGTTTGAAACTATTGAACATAACAATAAATTTTTTTTTTTTTTTTTTTCTTTTTGTCGATTTTCTTATATATTTGTATCTCACTCACTAAAAGGCTTGTGTAAATAGAGATAGATATAAATAAATAAACAAAAACAAATATCGATATTTGTGTTTGTTATATATTGGTTTTTGTTTAAGTTGGAACAAAGCGTGAATCATTTAATGTACACACATCCATACACACATACACAACAAATTTAAAATTTACACACATTTTTCGTATATAAATAAATATAACCCAAATAGTATTTTCGAAAATATTCGATTTTTGGATGGAATATATTTTATATAAATTAACTCTGATGTGGAACTTATTTGCTAGGTGAATTGTTTATTTTTCACTAACATTCCAATTATAATAATCATTTTTTGTTGTTTTTTGTTGTTGTTGTTTTTTTTTTTTGTTCATTTTTGCTTCCACAACAGTATTACGTTTTTTTTTTATTCATAAAAAATATTCGGACAAAAATAATATTTTCCAAACATTTGACAGTAAAGAAGGTAAAAATTGGCTTTCTACACCGGGTAGGAGTGCTTGTTTACTATCTATGCACTTTGGCCGTGTCTATTTGGTCTGTACAACAAAGAAATATTCGAGTAAATTGCAATGCAAATGATTAAAAACTTGCTAGAAATTCAATAAAATTGATTGCAGCGCCATAACGCCAGGTCGTACAACTTTTTCGTCTATGAAAGAAATCTTCCGTTTTGTATTCTCTATAATTGTTGTTATATTAATTTTTTCTACATTTCGACTATCTTTCGAGTAATTGAATGGTTTATATCGAAATTAAGTGCTCACTGTACCAAAGCCTCCCCTATTTTTTGTCCGATTTGCTCCAAAAGTTGAATAACAACATTTTTATTATAATTTTTTCAGATGTACAACTTTTTTTTCAAAAAACATTTTTCCCTAAAATACAAAATAAAGACAAAAAAACTAGTTTCAATAGAAAAAAAATTCCAAAATTCCATAACTTTGGGGGCTCTTGTGAAACATATGAAAACGACCGAAAATTTAAAAAGTCGTAAAACAAATGTTTTTCGCTATAAAAAAAGACAAAAAATGGACTCCCTTTAAATTTCGATATCTTACAAAAAAAAAAACCGCCCCCATACATTGAGTGAGCCACCTTAATGTACAATTTAGCTTTAGGTCGAATGAGCCTTTTTAAGACCATTGAAGCATCTTTTCTGCAAAAAAAAAAAAAAAACATTCTGCTCTTTTCACTGTGCCCTTAAAAAACACAACAAAAAAAAAAAAAACAAAAATGCGAAAGGGACTGAGAGGAGCGTAACTTTTCTACTGTTAAAATTAAAAAAGAAACGAAAAGTATTTGTAAAACGTTTAAATATTTGTGGCTTTCAGAGAGAATCCTTGAATGACTATGTGTGATACTCTTTTTATACATACATATACGGAGTACCTACTGACTACTGACTGGCTGTACATAATGTCCTACCCACACTAGGTGCATGACTTTATTGAAATGGGGTTTTTTTTGTTTTTTTTTGTTTTTTTTTTTAAATTTTGTCTGTGTACTTTAGATGTCAATGAATTTCTAACCCCCCCCTCCCCCCTCCCCGCTACTTACATTATTCTACAAACATAACAAATATGTATGCCGAAGGACTCACCACTCACCTATACCCGATTTTTTTAATTAAATCTCTGCACTGCACACGCGAAACTGTGTAAAAACTGGAATTATCTCTCTCTATATATATATAGATGAACACCTTGTCCCATCCTTAACGATATATATATATATATATATATATGCATGTACCAAGTATGTTTTATTATACACTCACTCTCTCTCTCTCTCTCTCTCTCTCTCTTTTTGGCTGTTCTGCTGTTTAGAGGGATAGAGGAAAACAACGAAATTGCTTTGTCTATGCTAAATACATATATGATGGAATTGGCAGGGGTTTGAGGGGGGGGGGGGGGGTGTGGGGTGTTGGATGTGGTGCTGGTGTGAGAATGATGGAAAAGGAATTCTTGAACAAAGTTTGCATATTATAGGAAAAATTGGATAGAAAAGGAATAAAAATGGAGGAGGAAATGTGTGTTTTCCGATTTTTCTTCTTTTTTTTTTCTTTTTTTTATTGATATATGTGCAATTATCGCATACTGGGTGTGGAAAATATTTTCGTTTTTCTTTTTGTAGCATTCAAAACGGGACGGTTTACAATTTATTGCAAAATTAAATTCCATCAAAATCAAAGAAGGTTTCTGGATTGCACACAAGTACATTAAAATAAAATGTTGGGATGCTGTTTAATGGGATGGAGGGGGGAGGGAAGGAATTTCAATTTCGAAAAGAAAAAAAAAGCTTAACTAATTAGGAGAGTTTATTGCGGCGCGGTTCAATACTCATGAGAGTATCGATCAAATAATAAAACAAAAATTAATAGCAGCGCCATAACGGCAGACCATTGAATTTATTTGTAGTTCGAGTTCTGTCATATATCCATTCTATACATAAAATAAAATCTCTCTCTCTCTCTCTCTCTCTCTCTCTCTTTTTTTGCACATAATAATCTATGTAATATTTGCATAGGTACATATTCAGATTTATTTTATATATTATTTCGTGCTGATGCTGACAATCAATACGTCTGTCTCTTTCTCTATAATAAAATGTAATACAAAAAAAAAGAACATATACTTTAAATATGACTTTTGTACACCTTAAACCCCACAAACAAATACTCAATCCTCTTTATTTCTTTGCCGTGTACCCTCCCCTCAATTTTTTTTTTTTTTTTTTTTTTTTTTTTTGTTTATTCAACCCCCCAAAAAATTTCCATTTATATATAGCGGGGAGCCCATACATAAGTATATGTACCTATAACACTTGATATCACACTCTTTTTCCGACTTTTCTATTTTCTATCTATAAATATTTCAAATATTGCTACTTTACGCTTACAAAAACAACAACAACAACAACAACAACAAAAACAACAACAACAACAACAACAACAACACCACACACAAAAATAAAATACACCGAAGTTGGTGATATTAAAATTTGGTCACACTTTGATTCCTCGTTTTTCCTTTTTTTTTTTTTTTTTTCTTTCTTTGGAAGGATGGCGGGGGGTGGGGGTAGAGTGCGTGCAAGGAATAAATATCAATGTTTGGCACGTTGAAAAATATAAATACAAATAGACCGATGAATATAATTTTAAATTTAAATCAATGTGTCAGGATTGCGGATGAAAGAGTTTCGGTAAAGTGTGTGCTAACTTTATTTCATCTCTCTCTATATACATATATATATATATGTGGATACCCATTGGAATAAATAAAATTATTACCATCCCCTTAACCAGCCAATCGACTCAAATTCCCTATTTTTGACTGTTGTGTCCAAATTTTACATGTTGTTCGAGTTTTTTTTTTTTTTTTTTTTTTTTTTATTTCAATTTGAAACTCGACAAGGATTCACAACTTTACTACCACTCAAGTGTCTAATCTAGAGTCTAGAGTCTAGAGAAAAATCGACCTCCTCCATAATATTGATGCAAAATGATTGGACCTTATTTGGGGTGTACACGAATCGATTCGGGTTCTAGGACAAAATTCATGGTGATAAATTTTTTTTAAACAAAAATCTACGCCCACGCTGGTATAGTCCTGGTAGTCATGGCGGGGCCCTTCAAATCATATATTCCCTTTTGCTGTTGGAAACCTACGGTTATGCAAAAATTAAATTCTACGTTTTGAAAGTCCATGTAAGGGGGGGGGGGATTTTGGCCGGGCGATTTTGTCCCGGAGAGATTTTGTCCAAGATGGAGATTGTGGCCAAGGAAGGCATTTTGTTCAGAGGAGATTTTGTTCAGGCGGGGATTTTGTCCAGAAAGGATTTTGGCCGGGTGGGATTTTGTCCAGAAAGAATTTTGTCCTGGGAAGATTTTGTCCAAGGGGGCGATTTTGTTCAGAAGCGATTTTGATCGGGAGGGGGTGGGGGTATTTTGTCTGTCTTAAAAAAAAATTGTCAGGGTACTGAGACTTTGATCCCGTTCAAAAACAGATTCAGATGTCATTTAGAAAATAAGAAAAAAAACCCCAAAACCACAGGGGGAAACAGAGGCCACCAGTTGCCCCAAAAAAAAAAAAAAAAAAAAAAAAAAACTCCACTAACTCAACAATAATTCCGTTTCGTACAAATATTTCTAAATATTAAAGTTCATCGTTCATCAAATTCAGTTTCAGTTTGTGGGGGGGTAATTTTTTTTTTTTTTTTTTTTTTTTTTTAAATTTTTGAGAACAAAACGGCAACTGTAAATTGTGTCTACTAATTAATTTAACATGAAATGGCGTGTGGGGGTGTGTGCCCCCCCCCGGTGGAGGGTCCTTTTATTAAAATATACAAATAATTTCACCTGCAAGATAGATAATAATATTTTTATCCGTGTGCGTATATTCTGTTTCCACCTATTGTTGTTTTCATTTTTCCACCGTTTTGTAATGTTTTTTGTTTTTTGTATTTTTTTTTTTTTTTTTTCGTGTGTTTGTTTGGATTTTCATAATAATGGGGACGGATGGTTGTTGGAATAAAAGCACTGGGGACATATGTTATTTACCATTTGTTTTCTGTATTTCAAACTTTTTTTTTTTTTTTTTTTTTTTTTTTTTTTCCCTTTCATATATTCGGTGATATCAGTTTCGAAAATGATAAATTTATTGTTCATTCATTGAATGGGCGCATTCACAGCAGTTATATAGTGAAAAAATAATTTAAATGTTTTTTTGTTTTTTTTTTTTTTTTTTTTTGGGGCGCCCGTTACTCCTTTAGTGTATTTGATTGGTTATTGTGTGTGTGTGTGTGTGTGTTTGTATTGCTAATAAATTTGGGTCAATGATTCACGAGTATTTGCGTATTTGGACAATTTAAATCAAAAATTAATGTGTCCCCTCCCCACCCCCCTGGTGTGTAAGATTTGACCTTCTCTTGTGACTTTCCTTCAAATTCCGTTCTGTATTGAGAGGTGTGCTTCTTTCCCAGTACTGTGACTCATTTTACACGGGGTTTCGCGGCATTACATGCGGTTTGTCGTAGCATGTCGTATCTACCGCGTAAATCGAGGGACAGGTGTATTGTTAAAAATTATTACTTTAGTTCTTACGAGTAGGTAAAGCTAAAGATGAAAGGGGAGTAGAAATTACTCTCTTCCACATCTTTTCATCCCGAATGATTATATTCTACTGACCTGAGCGTTGAAATTGACCAAAAAAAAAATACCAGAAAAATTTATGTAGATTATGTATACTATGTAGAGTAACATATAGACATACATATATATATATATCCCTCTTCCTTTATTTTAGAATTCTCTATATATAAATTTATATTGGGATATATATGGGATATATTGATACATAGAGAAGACCATCGTTTAAAAATTCCTTTAAAATAGATTGCAGTGGCTTTGCTGTGTTATTTTGAGGGTATTTTAATTGAAAATCTATCACTCTTTGACTTGTTTTATTTTATTTTTCTTCATTTTTGTTTTTTTATTTTGGACGGACCAAAAATTAGCAACTTTGAAATATGTCTGTGTATTTATGGTCTATGTCTGTCTGTATATATGGACACATAAAAACCATGAATAAAATAGTTAAAGGAAAAGCAATGGCAATGAGGTTGAAGGGGGGAGGGGTGGGGGCGCGTGAGGTTTTTTCTGTGTAGATGAGAAATGGACCGGCAAAATTTCCCAACACTCTACTACCCAGTAATTATGCATTAGAATTGAACACACATCGAACATTTGGACGGGCATTCGGCGACAGACATTAATTCTCTATTCCCGGTTTTTTTTTTTTTTTTTTCTTTTTTTTTTTCTTTTTTTTTTCCCAACACTCCTCTCCAATATGCAGCTTTCTGAATTGAAATTAAAATTGCACTTAAAAAATCGATTATCTACGGAAATTTGAGCGAATCATTTAAAATAATTTATCATCATCATCATCATTATTATTCACCAACCACCATCGGTCATGGAAAACCATTTCCTATAGGGAAGTCAAAAATGGGCAAAGCTAATTTAAAATTCTCTTAATTTTATAAATTAATTCTGTTTGCCATATTTGCAATATACATACCTACCATACATACATACATACATACATACATATATATATATACAACTCCTAAATACCTACCCTTAAAAAAATTAAGAAAAAAAATCCATAACGAATAACGCCGAAAAGACAACAACAACAACAACAACAACAACAACAAACTTAACACACAAAGACAATAAACAATAATCCATCCATCTTCGCCCCAATTTTATCCTTTTCTTATCCCAAATTGACAAAAATGAATAATTTGAAAAATACCAAATTTTTTTTTTCAATCTTTCTCTTCTATTTATTATTATTTGCCAAAAAATTTATTAAAAAATAAAAGCAAACAATAAAAACAAAAAAACAAAACAAAACAAAAAAAAAATACAAAAAAATACAAAAAAAAAAAACCAAAAAAAAAAAAAAAATATCCAAACATATAAAACCAATTTACTATATAAATAAATTTGTTCAAATGATAATGTTCCCACCATTAAATATTAAGCCCTAATGCCTAATGTATTGACACATTTTTTGTTGTTGTTGTTGTTTGGTTAGTATTTCTGTTCTGAGATTGGCAAACAACTCTTAATCACTTATTAGTCCATGGGATTATCATAATAAAAGGGTACCTTACTTAATGTGTGTAAATAATTAAGCTGAATTAAACAATAAACACCTTGTTGATGTTGACATTTTTGGTATATTGGTGAGTTTTATACTCATACTACCCATACATACATACATATATACATAGGTATATGCAGTAATAATTTTCAGTTATTTACCTAACAATTGAAAATTATCCAAAATAAACATATAAAAAGAAAATCACTAAATTATCGATTAAATTTTAATTAAATCAAGGAAATACCGACAAATAGTTTGGTTTTGATTTTATCATAAATTACATTTACATACATAATAGTTATTTAGGGGAGACCGGGTGTTCAGAGTAAATTTTGAAAGCAAATCTATAGAATCGTAATTTGTTCCATATACCCCGGGAAATACAATACAATTTAAAAAAAATTACGAGTCCCAAAAATCTTGATCTTACAGAGAATAATAGTTAGTTAGTGTAAGAAATGGCGGGCGCCCTAGAGCGCCCGAAATTCCGTAGGGCTTTATAGATAGGCTATTAGACATCCCTCTTTATAAATTTTATCTCAATTGTCATGACAAGTTTTTTTTTTGTAGAACAAAGCAGCACTTGAGGTGTTCTTTTTACGGAAACATTACAAATGCTCGCAATTTCAACGTTATTTTTAGAGCATTGCCATTTTTAAAGATAATGTAATTATTTAGACTGTTTTTAAGTGCAATCTAACCACTCGGCCTCATCATCCCCAGTCGGTCTTGCACCCGCGTCCTCCCGCTCCAAAGATATAGTGAAAAGTATATCGATGGTAATTTAACAAACGGACCTAACCCTAATTTTTCAAATTTTTCAGGAGAACACAAAATTTCCTTGAAGAGAACGTTTAAAAAGCTAGGAAAACGAATATTTGTTTGTGAAATTTAGTAAAATAGTATTGCCCGATAGTGTAAAATATCCAAAATTACCAGATTTCATAAAAAACCTATTTTTAAAAAAAATTCATATTAGGGCCTTTTGTACATTTGTGTAGATAAATTGTAAGTGACTTAGAATGTCTATAAATAGTTTTGTCAGATTTCAGTAATTGTTCATGTTCATATAATTTAATTGACAGTTAGGTGAATAAGTTTAGGAAATTTACTAAATAACCTGTCAAATTTTATGTAAAACTTTATGAAGACTTTACAAGGAAATTTAAATTGACATGTTTTTCATTTTCCAATGAAAGCTTAAAAATCAAGTTCCAAAATATTGTCATTAAAATATAATTTCAAATTAAAGTAAAATTCATAATTGAAAATTGTAAGGAAAATTAACTTCGGAAAATGTTTTACACCCAATATCAGTGTAGCTGTCATTAACATTTAGTAAAATAAGGCATTCTTAGTCCATACAACATTACTTAATTCAAAATTCATAATTGGCGGTGACACAAATTTAATTCAAATAAAATGATTTTTTTCTTTATTTGGTTGGAATAATTTAATCAATGCAGTTATAAATCCATTCAATCTTAACCTATAAAAAAAAAATATATAAGAAATTCAACGATGTAGAAAATAAGATTATATTTAATTGACAAGAGCCGTTCCGTAGTTCGAGTTATAAAATATTTATATGATTTTTATACGAAAACTTTAAATAATCTCGGAACATAAAAGAAATGATTGGCTGCATATGTCCATAGCAAAATGGTAGGTATTTATTTAAGAGTGGTGGCTTCTTATGGAATTATGGATATGGAGACTATCTTAACTGTTTTTTTGTGGTTATTTTAAAAAAAAGTGATCAAGTTTTTTAACTTTTTATTATTGCAGATGTGATATTTTTGTTATTCTTAGTTATTTTGGTAAATAAAGGTTGAACCCAACAATTATGTAATAAATAGCTTTGATTTACCGACGTCTTATGAATAGCGTCCAATTTATTTAAAAAAAAATGGTAACCATTAAGTTTGAATTGGCTTACTATTTGTCTTGCTAATAAAAATTTAGTTGAATTTTAAAAAATGTTTATGTTAGGTCAATTATCGTTCCATGACAAGTTTTTGATATCATCCACCGACCAGTTTTTGGTGTTTATATATGAGATGGTGAAAATAATATAGCGAACTGTCAAAGATTTGTCTATCGATCAATCAGAATCATGTGGTTGGACCATAATCGGTTTAATAAAAACCTAACAAAACATTTAATTTTCGCAAAAACCGATCAAATGACTTAGTTAGTCGAATCTTAAATGCAAGTAATTGTTTTTCTAAAGTATGACGCTTTGAATCCGAGGTCAGGTGGTTGTATGAGACTTAGATATAGCAGTACTTTAAAACTATAGCGCTTCGGTGAAATGGTGAGCATTTAAAAGGTTTATAAAACAATTCAAATGATGCATTTCTTCATAAAATAGAGTTTGAGTTAATGTAACTGGAAATTTATATGAAGGGACGAGATTCAAAAAAAAAAAAAAAAAAATTATTCCTTCAAAAATGTTAAATAGAAAATACAAAATTTGGTCACATATTTTTACAAAATATACAACAACAACAACAAAAACTGTAAAGATGTATTTAGCAACTCTCGATGTATTTTAGAAACTTTTTTATTGTAAATATTTCTACGATGATTGAATCAAACAATTCGGTTGATTTGGTATGGCACTGCTTCTATACATGTAGTAAATAATAATTCGATAGAAATGTCAGTATTTCTATTTATTGATTCATATTTAAGGAACTTACTGGTCCATTCTATTAAAATTTATGTAAAATAGATATTAATGGAGATATTTTTTTTTTGTGTTTCCACCACCATTAAGATTATATAATTTATGCATGTATTTATTTCTCAAGAGTTTAAAATCGTAAGATCGAAGATATGTAACCCTAATAAATTAGAAACAGCTTTTGGAATTCGTTTTATGCCAATCTATCTCTACAAAATTTAGTTTTGAAGTCGTTTACATAATATAGTCCTATATGATATTAAATATTTTAATCAATTCGTACATAGGTACATATGTATATAATAATATACAGATAACCCTCGTATAACGCGGTACTTATACAAAGCGAAATTTTCAGCTTTCACTTAATAAACTTTTTAAAATAGAATCAATCATGGCTCTGTGGTTAACTCTCTACAGATGAACCATCGTATAATTACACGATTTACCCATAATTAGCTTTCGGGCATCGATTCATATATAATATGTGGGATTATCCTGAAACTTAACCTCTGCGTTATACGAAGGTTACCTGTATATACAGTGCAACCTCGATAACTCGAAGTTGAAGGGGAATCAAAAAAATTCGAGTTATCGAGGATTTCGAATTACAGAGGTGAAAAAAGAAAAAGTTCGAGTTATAGAGGTTTTTCCTATTCACTTTGAAACTAAAAAAAGTTTTTATAAATTTAGATTTATGTATTTAATTAAACAGATATGTAGGTACATATTAAATACATATTACATATACATACATATTAAGTAATCACATTCATAGCCGAGACTCACAGCTATATGAGCGAAAATCTACTAGCATAAAGGTTAGAACGGGCAAAACATATTATAAACATTCTTTTTCGTATTGCGGCTTCGAGTTGTAGAGGTTTTGTAGTAAATACTTTGAGTTATAGAGGGTTCTTTGGTCAAATCCTAAAGTAGAAAAATTCGAATTACAGAGGTTTTCATTTTAAATGCTTCGACTTATAAATTAACATGACTTAATATAGGCAAATTCAAGGGGAATGAAAAAACTTCGAGTTATGGAGGAATTCGAGTTATCGAGGTTGCACTGTATATATGTAAAATAAATTATCGTAATTGTAATTAACATAATGGCGACATTCGTCAAATAAACAATTTACACATGTAACAAGAGGACAAATATTTGCTTTTGAAATGTTATATTTATATTCTTAAGTGTTCCATATTGGGGCTGATGTGTGGCACAAAATTTGTATACTATCCATATATGTATAGAGTGATATTAGGGAGAAAACCACCTTTAATGTTTGCACACGTTTCGTTTAATTTATTTAGGCATTATATTTATTCCAAGTACGTACATACATTCGTAAACATTGAATATAGAAATTTAATTTTACGAACAATCTTTATTTTGTAGACAAATAAATTGAGATCTGTATGTATCTTTGATGTTACCAAAAAATATTTGCAAAAATAAATTGTTCAATGAATACATTCCTTGTGTACTTAAGTATATTACGTAACGTTGAATATAAACACGAACGAATTTTATCTATCGAAAATGGTCCAAGGGGTTTTTTTAAGATTTGGTTATTTTTTAAATTTCGTTATTTTTTTTTTCTTTTATTTTTGATACGAATATTTTTTAAAGACATTTTTCACCTATGTAGACGATGTAGAGTAATTTTGTTTACTCCTAAAAATAATTAAAATTAATTCCATATTTTATTTTCGGAGTCAATCTTTGAAGTAAAAATGCCATCGTTATGACATTTAATTTAATATGAACTGTAAGGGACATATACTTACATAAAGAGAGGCAATGGCCATTGTGACACAGTGCAAAAGAATAAATTGAATTTATCCTCCCAAAAGGATTATCCATATGACAATAATGTCAATATATTGCGAGATGGCCGGCTATATTTTGGATGTGTGACATGATACAAAAAATCCAATGAGCTGCAAATTAACAAAACTGAGGGTTGTTCAAAAGAGAATCCGTATTTCTATACATTTACACCAATAATTGACAAATTTAATTTTTTTTTCTAATAAAAAATGATTAAAAACCCTAGAAATTATATAAAATTGATCGAAGTGCCCCGAACGGTAGGGTTCAGAACTTTTTGGGCTATTAAAGAGATATTGACGTTTTTATTCTCTATAATTTTTGTCATGTTTATTTTTTTCTATTCCGAATATATTTCGAGTAAATGATTAAAAACCGTAGAAATGATACAAAAATTGATTACAGCGCCATAACGATAGGGTGTGGAATTTTTCGTCTATTAATTAAATATAGATTTTTTTATTCTCTATAATTTTTGTAATATTAATTTTTTCTTTATTCCGAATATATTTCGAGTAAATGAATAAATTGTGTTTTTCGACATAAATTTTCATGTGAAAGATGATGGTGGTCAAATGTTTTTTTTTCTCTTCACCCCAGTGAATAATTAAGGTGAGTTACGAATTCCGTACAAATGTTATAATACCCCTTGATACTCGTAAAGGGCATACAAATGGGGAAAAAACAACTTAACTACATTAAAAATCATTGACTGGACCCAAAAAATCGCGGTGTCACGCTTTGCAGTGTTTGCGCATGTCAAAAAATATTTTTTTTTTTTTTAAATTTGACTTTTAAGCTACGAGAAAAATTTATATTTATGAAAATTGAATTAACAATACAACAAAGTTCAAAGCAGTCGCATATCTAGACATTTTAAATGAGAAAAAAAACCCTAATTTTTATCCCATAAGAAAAAGAAAATGCCAAAAGTAAAAAAATGTCTTTGTAATATTTTCTTGTTTGTTCCTCCATTTATGATGCTCTTATCTAAATGTTTCTACTATATGTAGGTACCTATATAGGTTATGGGTGGAAGAACCATCATCCCTGCTTTTGACCAATTACTTTAAAACATTTCAAGAGGTCTTTGACGAATTGTTTTGGCTTATAAAATTTCCTTTTTTTCTTCTTTTTTTCGGAATTCTTTCTACAGAAAAGTTACACTAATAACTTATCCAAATTCATTGTTGAATATGGGTTGAAAGTAAAGCTCTCTCAAAAAGGTTAATTAAATCTTTCGAAGATACTTTCTGCTTGTTCAACAAGAAAATATGTTATCCATAGAATTTTGTCATCTATATTCTATGTATGTATTGAAATTTTCTCATTTCTTTCTGTAATATATTTGCTGAAACCCTCTATCTTCTATACTATAATATAGTCATAGATTATATGTATGTATATGTACAACGTACAACAATAAATACTAACTTATATAAAATATACATAGAGAAAAAACTGCAAATATAAAACACATTAATATTTACGGTGTTGAGCTACCAATATTTTTAGAATTTAAGTTTATATGTGTAGTACATTGTACATAAACATAATACATAATACATAATATATAATCATTGTCATATATCGATGGCTTATATACAATACCCGCTAACTCATTTTTATGTACTTTTCAGGATACAGTAAAAACTAAAGTTGGTTCCGTATAGCGTATTGAGTTAGCGGATAATCAAACATTGCAAAAAAAACGAAATTTTTAAAACAAACTTTTTGTAATAATTTCACCATAGGTGCAGGGTTGCATAAACATCAATTTTATGCAATAAAAAAAAAATCGGTAAAAATGAGTTAGCGGGTATTGAATATAAGCGATCGATATACATACATATGTAGATGAAATGTTTATGTATTATACGAATAATGTAGCTTTAACAATGGTCTGGAGCTTTTAAGGAACGGCAATGCACATAGTACCTACAAACATATTTACAAAATATTTATGCGTCCAGAAAATTTAGCAAATATTATGACAACAACAACAACAACAACAACAACAAAATGAAAACCCCAACAACGACACCTGGTGTTGTATAATAATTTAAATAAAAAGCGAAATTTTTAATTTTTGTTGGAATTAGTTAATTAATTGTTTAAATATTAGTTGAAAATTTGAGTTTAATTTAAGTGAACTGAGCTGATGCCACTTTAACATTTAGCTTAGAGCGCACAGGATAAATAAACGTTCATCTGGAGACGGGACTGTAAATGATTAGTAGACTTGAGTTTTTATTTTTGACATATTTTTAGGGTTTGGGCAAAGTTTTAAAAATTGATGAAATACCCTCAGCCTTACCCCCCTTCAAATTGTCCATATACAAATTGTACGTTTTCTCTCACTTAATCAGAAAGAAATGTTTTTTTAATTTTCATATACGGGAATACAGAGAGCAATTTTCATTTCAATACTTGTCTTTCCATCTCTATTTTTGTTGTTAGTTCTCGTTCTCCATTTGACATTGAGACATTTTATCCAATATTCGAATATTGTCCGAATTATTCCAATTTTTCCCAATGGACAATGAAACTAAATTAGAAATTAACAAAATACAATTAAATGTTGTAGAATAGGTACACTAATGGAACGATTAATGTCCTAGATTAACGATTAATGTTATAGATTAGTGTCATAGAAAACGTTTTTTTTTTCGTTACTTTTATCTAATTTTTGACTTTTTATTTCCAAATATGATATCGAACTGGTTTAATTATCATTTTATCATATTTGTATTTGATTTATTATTATTTTTTGCCTTTATTTACTTTATGTAACTTGAAATCTTGATGTATAAATAGAGGGGAAGGTGGGAGGAAAAGTAAGTTACTTATTCCTTGTAAATTTTCGGTTGATGCCAAATTTGCAACGGTAAAATGATGGATTTCTGTTAGGGGAGACCAATTAATTGAAATGTATAGGAATTCCCTTGAAATAATAAACATAAATTGCTTCTTCGAGATAAACAAATAGATTACAATTTTATTAACAAAAATATTTAAAAAAAATAAAAAATACAAAAAATTAAAAAAAAAATTAAATTTTTTTTACAGTGTACCCTTTTTTTTATAAACAATCAATATATTTTTAAACAATGTAATGTATGTATGTAGTTTGTAGTTTGATACCTCACCTACAATTCAAGACTTATTACAATCTAATAAATAGTTCGAAAGTTATAGCGGCTTTACTTAAACTTCTGCACTTTTGAACTTTGTGGGAGGTAAAAGTCGGTTCGCACACCTCCCACCTATGGTGTAACTCTTTTTTCTAGTCAATTAAAATACCCAACTAAAACTAGTCCTTGAAAGTTATAGTTTTATACCAATTAAGTCGAGCATATCTGTTTATTGTCTGTAGTATTATGGAAAACATGGAATAACTACTTAAATAGAGTACCTCTAATAATACGAGCACCTACTATATGAAGTACGCTATGGCTATAGGGGTAAAATAAAATAAACCGCTTATATCAAAAGCCACCCTCATCATTATGTAGGTTACAAAAAATACAACAACAAAAAAAGAAACGAAAACCCCCATAACTTGTGTGATAAACGAATAGAGAAAAGATTTTATAAAATTGAAAACTATATGATAACGTGGACAATGCTGACACAACATTGTTTTCCATAAAAGATCTGGACCGATATAAATTCTATCCATTGTGTCCATTTCTGCATGATATTCTGGAGGGACAACTATAACTTAACTTAAATCCCGTATGTTATGTAGCTGATTCGTTCATTGTTAAATTGTCTCTTGGAAATAAATGTTGCCGAACAAATTATGTGAATGAATAATAAATCATTAGTTGTAAATGAGCTAAAAAAGAGAATAAAAAAAAAAAAATCTAGACAAATGTAAGTCAATCGATTTTTTTTTGGATTAGGGTTTAATCTAACTAATAAGTCCTGTCGGGTAATAAGGTCTACGAAGCCAAAAACGTCTAAAATGCGCGCCCATAAATTAAAACTCCACACACATACATTCGTTAGAAGTAGACAAACTGATTCGTGCATATTGACATCGTCTGCACCCCCGCCGCCGTCAAAAACGTGGCAGATATCGTAAATTGAACATACTGTCACTCAAATAATATTTCATAAAAAAATAAAGTGTTTTTTAGTCATTTTATAATCGTTTTTTTCATTTAATGTATTTTTAAAAATGTTTCTTAAATTTTGAGGGCTGGCGGGTATT